>JAEUBA010000056.1:0-215492 GCA_018257865.1 Stereocaulon alpinum | reverse complement strand
CCCTAACCCTAACCCTAACCCTAACCCTAACCCTAACCCTAACCCTAACCCTAACCCTAACCCTAACCCTAACCCTAACCCTAACCCTAACCCTAACCCTAACCCTAACCCTAACCCTAAAAAAATTTAGATAGTAAATTATCTAAACCTCCCTAGGTTTATTAATTTATTTCTATAAACCTTGTAAACCTAGACCCTACGAACCCTAGGTCCTAGGTTAGGTTCTAATAAGATCCTTAGTAATTAGTCTTAGTACTAAGTATATTAAGTCCTTTAATATACTCTATATTTAAACTACTTAATAGCTACGTCGCTATATATAACTCTTATAATAGTTTAGATCCTACCTAGACTATAACCTTAATAGAGATATCCTATATATTTTAAAGTAGTAGAGAGGGTTTCTATAGTTAAGATATTTATCTATTTATAGTTATTTATTATAATTAACTCTTAGTAGTATTTAAGACTTAATATTTAGCTAATAATTTATTAACTTACTCTTTTAGTATTATCTTCGTATACTATTACTATTACTGAATACTTTTCTTTAATAGATATACTACTAGGTAGTAGACTCGTACTCGTCTACACTTCTATATAAGTATTGTTATCGTTCCCTAGGTTCGTATAGAATCTTCCTCCGAACAGCTCGTAGGGTCTTTTAGCCTTTTAGGACACCTCAATCACTGGTCCTTTATACACTTTTCGTGCCCAGACCACGTAGTAAGTCAAGCTTAGAATAACAATTGCCCCTGTTACAAGGACCGCATAGTTCATGTCCTTTGCTGTGACTAGCCGAGTAGTTGGCCAAAAGCTAAAGAATACCATCGTGACCAAATACGCGCACGCAAAGGTGTTGACTGCGATACCTAATCATTTCGACATATGCCATGGCCCCCATCTGATTGATTTGTCTGTTACCAAATCAGATGTACTGGACGTATTGTGAGGCAAGATACCTCCGGTACAGCGTCGATATAGTAAAAGGCCA
Source organism: Stereocaulon alpinum (assembly GCA_018257865.1). Taxonomy (NCBI): domain Eukaryota; kingdom Fungi; phylum Ascomycota; class Lecanoromycetes; order Lecanorales; family Stereocaulaceae; genus Stereocaulon; species Stereocaulon alpinum. The sequence continues at coordinate 214,498 of JAEUBA010000056.1, read as the reverse complement.
ATGGCGACTAGGTACGATGATTGTAAGCTGGACACTGAAAGGGAGACTAGATCGTTGAAAGCAGTCGTTGAGCCCAGAATGATGAGCGATAAGAGCATAGAGATGGCCGTGGTAATTAGAATAGCCCTTATGGGAAGGTACGTGTGTGGGTCAACCTAGGACGAAACACGCCGTCAGCAGCGCTCTGTCACACGGGGACATAGAGCCAAGCAGGGCAAACGATAAGTAGGGGTGCTAACGTATTGAATCAATCTCCATCCCGGCAAGCCACGATCTCTAGCGAACGACCAACACATGCGTGAAGCCGACGCTAATAGACCCACGTTGCAAGCATATTGCATGACTACGAGGATAGATGCCATGATCGCGGCACCAGCAACAGATCCCGTTGAATGTAAGAAGATTTCCATGAAGGGAAAACCAGTAGGGGAATCCAATGCACCTTGAACGTCGGTAAGGCTGTAGAGCGTTACGATTAACATGCCAAGAGCTAGGGCGCCGTTGATAGCAATACTAGACATGATTGCTCGTGGTACGACGACGGAAGCGTTCTCGATTTCTTCCGACATCTGGAACCATGTCAACTCAACTGCGGCTCCGGCTTCTTCGATAAGAACATGCGTGAATTGCTCCATCCGCACCTGTTCGTTATATCAGAGATGCATAATCGATTGGAAATTGTCCGGAAGATGGGAATACCTGTGAATGTATAAACCGACCCAATGATCCCTATCATGAACGAGAGACCTTGGGTGGGCCAATCACCAGTGTTGAGGAAGGTTTTGAAGACCTCTGAAGCGTTCTGGTGTGGTTGGAGGATGGCTAGCGGAAGAAGTATGGCAAAGAAGCCGAGGATATGGAGGATGAGTATGAACCCTTCGAACTTTGGTAAATACTTCCCAATCACAGTGTTTACAAAGATGGTAAAGACCATTGACGCCCAGAACAGCAGAACTGCATGCCATGGCTTAGCGTTATAAGAAGACTGCGTTAGCATGATTAAACCCTGAATCTGTGTTGCTGCGAGATAGTAAACGGACGCAAGGGTAGCCTGCCACCCCCACACGGTAAGCCAACCTGTACATGGACATGTTAGAGATAGCGTCGAGCCATTAAGTATGTCGAGACTTGCCGGTGGCATAGCTAAAGAAAGTCCTCGAAGAACGCGGAGCCAGCATTGAAACCCAATAATATTGTCCGCCTGCTGTAGGCATCCTGTGATGTCTTAGTCAAGCCCACAATGAAAACAAGTGGAACATACATGGAAGCGAGTTCGCTCAGACATGTGTACACCGAAGCAGTACCAAGCCAGACGATCAGGAAGCCGTACACCAGACCAGCAGGACCTCCACTATAATGATCAGTCTCGTGTTCGGGCTATGTCATTATGGTGTGGATCGTCTCACTTGTTGAAACCGATGTTGAAAACGCTTTGATTTGTTAACTCAGATCGACCTAGCAGTAACTTTAAAATCCACATCAAGATGCCTTCCCAAGTGATAAGGATAGTACAACTGAAGCCCAATAGCGACATGAGCCCGAATCTGCGCTACGGATGATCAACCTCTATCAAGATGTAGCGACTTCGTAGACTAACCTTCAAGACAGGCTTCTTGCCCAGGCGCCGAAGTTCGGCTTCATCGCGGTCGAAGGATGGCGCTTCGACCATGCCTGGACTGGATTTAGAGGTGTGGATATCTTTCATTCTGCTCTGGCCCAATGGTAGTCAGAAATTTGTAAGAATAGTATCGAAGTGCTTGCAGCAAGCCCCAAGCGGACTGGTACAAGCAAAATGTAGAAGCGACGAGTAGTGCTCAGTATGATTGCCAAGTCAATTCATTAATCTTAAACTCGAGCTAAGCCAACGACTTTGTCCCAATAGAAAGTCGAAAGAAACACATGTGGAGAACAATCAATTGTGCGCTGTTATTTGTGCTTCCTTTGGCTGAGGAAAGCGGCACAGTTCCGTTTGAAGAAGCTGTGTGTCCACTTTGAGCCACGTTATCTTGGCAACAGTCAAGCAGGACCTTACTGTACGGATTTACCAGCTAGATCTGTAATGTCCCACCCTCCGGGTGCATGGCATAAACTAATGCAAACCTCGCGCTTACCAGGCTCGTCTGCTAGATAAGCGAAGGTCACATTCCATTACCGCTTATTGGATGATCTGGATAATTTCTGGGGCGTACAATGCTCCTTAATAAGCCACCTTCGTTTGATGGATGCATCTTTGTGGGGTCCTAGAGTCCGACAGGCTGGGCGCTATCAGCGAAGACCGCGTGCTGAGTGTTCATTGGCCGATAAGGAGAGACACTGCGATCTCAAAGCCTTCTAGCATTTTCAAATGTAGCCAAGACTCAGTATGTAGTAAGCTGACAGCATTCTGCTAGGTTAATGTGCATAATAAGAAGATGGTGGTGCACATTGCACATAGTCAATTCGCACGTTCTTGTTGGCTCGACGCCTCGAAAATGCGAATATCATATACGATGGTAGAATTCCACCTGCTTTCAAAGAAGTCATGTCCACAGAGTCAGGCATACATGGACAACGGCACTAAAAGCTCATTCCCAAACGCATGCTATGGACCACAACTATGCTCCAATCGTTGAGATCCTGACTTGGTTCATGCTCATTACAGCTATTTTGGGAGTAGCTGCCAGAAGTCTCACCAAAGCCATCATCATCCGCTCGCTCAATCCCGATGACTATTTGATATCCATTTCTCTGGTATGTCTTGTGTTGTCTTCTGCTGATTGACAAGGACACCGCTCGTCTCTGACTGTGTGTAGCTCTTCGCTATTGGACAATCGATTGCTGTTACTATTCAGACAGGACATAGCTATGCGAACTCAACAGTCATACTGGGTCAGTCACAACTAGCCGACGACTTGAAGGCAGGTATATGAACTCGGCACGGCATACAGTTCTTGACCTAAAACGTCGATAGGCTGAATACGTGGCTGCTCTTCTTTACATTGCCAGCCTTGGCTTCGCCAAAGAGTCCGTCCTAGCTCTTGTCAAAAGTATAACACCTGTTCGTGTGGATCGACGAGTGGTATATGGGTTTGCGGGATTCATCTTGCTCTGGGGTGTCTCTGCCGAATTTGCGACAGCCTTTGTCTGCGACCTTCCTAGCCCATGGGATTATCTACATGGACAGTGTCACGAAAGTGGGATGCGTGTATGCTTGCCTCGATTTCGAATGCGAAGGCATACTGATACTGTTGAAAGTGGCCTGCGTGCTAAGGATGACTAATCCTTGGTATACTAACTAAGTCTTAGTATAATGACTAAGCCTTAGTATCTTAGTATACTAAGTTAGCACTACTGTATATAGATCGCGTATATAGTACTTAGATACCTAATTAAGTAAGTATTCTACCCTATATTTTAATAGGTTATAAGCCCGGACGTAGGGTATTAGTATTAAAGACCTCCTATAAGCCTCGCTATAAGCCTTCTATTACTTAGTTAGTCTAAGGATTATTACGCTATCCTATAGGACCTTCGCTCGTAAGACGGTCTCTCTATAGATACTAACCTCTATATACTAAGTACTACTTAGGGGTATATAATAGTTAGTTAGAGGTAGCTTAGTAGCAGAAAACTTTATTTAGAAAGACTAGGATATTAGTAAGGTTACTAGTAAATTACTAGTAAGCTAGCTTAATCTAAGCTCCTAAGCTAAGTAATATCTACCTATATAGAAATAATAAAATAATCTGCTACTATACTCTATTTAGTTAGTACTAATTCCGCCTATAGAATACTTATTAAGATATTAGGTTAAGACGTATATATATTATTAGCTTATTAAAGTTTTTAGTAGCTAGGAATCCTAACCTCCTTAACTCTTACTAATTATATTATTATAATATAGGTAAATAAGCTAACTTATAGGAAATCTAAACCCCTATTTAGCTTAAGACTCTAGTTACTAAACGCTATCTATAAAAACTCTATATATAGAGCGATCTAGGAGGTTTCTTAACCTCTTAGATCCTAGTTAGGCCTACTATATATAAATAAGACCTCCGTTATTTTATCTTAATTAAGCGAAATGTAATTAAATATTACCCCTAAAGTCTAACTAGGGGAGAGGTAATTATACGAACTCCTTAAAGTCCTACTAAGGTAATTAAACTAAATCCTTAAAGTCTAACTAAGGTAATTAAACTAAGACCTTAAAGTCTAACTAGGGTAATTAACTAATACCCCTAAAGTCTAACTAAAGGAGAGGTAATTAAATAAAGCCCCTAAAGTCTAACTAGGGTAATTATATAAAGTCCCTAAAGTCTAACTAAGGTAGTATATAAAAGAACGGGCGAGATTAGTATAGAACTTTAAATATAAGTCCTATACTACCTTATATCTATCCTTCTTTATTTATTATAGCGATATTAAACGCTCTTAACGCTATAGATAGTAGCGAATTACTTATAAGCTTAAATACTGCGCCTTCTATAACTTTCTATATACTATTAAATTAATCTACTTAGACCTTTCTAGACTAGACGATAGTAATTAAAGCGAGTATTATCCTCTATCTAAACCTAATAGTAGTATAATATTAGGTTAATCTACCCTAAAGTCTATTATTAAGCCTAACTTTAGCTCCCTATTTAGATATCTTATAAGCCCTATAGTCGACGTAAGACTCTTAATAATTATTAAGTAATTATAGTTAGATTTCGAATCTAAAACTAATAATAGCTGATAACTTTTCTATCTTAATAAGCTCCCTTAAGCGTATTAAGATACTCTAAGGGCCTAGGAACTATCTATAATAGCGTCTCTATATAAAGGACTTCCTTTAACTAGTAGATCTCTATATCTATATTAATACCAAATATACCGAGCCTGAAATAGGTAAAGAATAATAGATATAGGTAACTTTAAGGATCCTAATAATACTAAAAAGCCGCTACGAACTTAATCCTTATAATAAAATTAAAGACTATATAACCCTAAAAGCCGCCTAGGATAAGCTAAAAGAATATATACTAAAGGGCTCCGGAATTCTTAATTCTACCTTCCGAAAGCTTAAAGCCCTTAGCGTTATAACTTATAATAATAATACTTAGGCGTATACTAATAAGTTTTAGGGGATTCTATAGGAACTTTAGAACCTATTAATAAAACTAGTCCTTAATAAAAACTATAAGATCTATCGCTTTTACTCTAGACTACTCCTAACCTATAGCTCCTATATTAAGACGTATAGTTAGAACTATAATACTTTTAATAATAAAAGTATAGCGAAATTTAGCTTAGACTATACTATTACTTATTTTCTTAACTCTACTAATAATTCTATCGTCTCTTCTATAACTTAGGCGTTAGTAGCTCTATCGAACTAATATACCCTATAAAGTATATAGGCGCTAGTCGCTAGCGGTAATACTAAATATTATATTTAGATAGGAGCCTATATAGATAACTCTCGCGTTATTAATTATACCGTAAAATATTACACCTACTATAAGAAGGATTATTATAATACGATAGAATATAATAATCTCTACCTTAAGTAGAAGAAGCGGGACTACCGGACTAGCTAGGGGAGTAATAATAGTACTAAACGTAACGTACGTAGACGTAGAAAATAAAGTAGGCGTAGTAGGTATAGAGGCTATAGTAGTAGTAATAGTAACTCTAATTCTAGTAAAGACTAACCTACTAGCGGATATATAGGGTTTGCGTTTAGCTATATTATAAACTCTACCGCCCTATACTAGAAATCCTCTACCCTATACTATAAGTCTACTACTAAGTCCGCTACTAAGTCTATTATTATAATAGTAGAAGCCTACGCGCTATCCGCCTAAACCGCCCTTACCTACCTCTAGATCTTCGATAGCAGATATACCTAATATATAATATAAGACCGCTCTATCTTTAAAAGTTATACCCTATTTCCTACCCTTAGACGTCCTATTAGTAGCCTAAATAGTACCTGCTATACCTCTAGTTTTAGTATAATATACCTTAAATATATAGCTAACGGTACTAAGAGAACTCTAATTTTAGATAATATTTAGTATATACCCTAAAGCGGCTATAATCTAATCTCCTAAGGATAGCTGGAGGATTAATAATATCCCCTAAAATTTATACCGAACGGTATCGCTATTAGCGAATATAGTATTATATTTAAGTACTATCTAAACCGCCTATATATCCTTAAAATATAGTAAGAAGCCCCCCTATACCTAGCTACTATTAATACTTCGGAATCCCTAAGTATTAATTAAATTATAAGTGATTAAGACTCCGCCTAAGACTCTAATAACTCTAATTTAGAAGATTCTGCTGCGGAAACTCCTAGCGGAACTACTAAATCTAGCTCCTCTAATTATAAGCTAAAGTCTAAGTCTAAGCTAATTAACGAAGATACGCTTAAAATATAGTACGCTCGCTTAGGGTATATTAGGCGCTAGAGTATTCTAAAGCTTACTAAAGTCTCTAAAGGAATAGATTTAACCGCTTTACCCCTACGGGAACTATACGAGCCCTGCGTAGTTTCTAATATAAAGCAGTTACCCTATATAAAGCTAATTAAGCCTAGTCGCTAGTAGAACAACCTAATTTATAGTAACCTCTAAGGTCTATTTTAGCCGACTTATAATAGCTACTAATACCTAGTTATATTTTTAGATAATAAAACCCTCTACTCCGCTATCTTCCTACTCTATAATAAGTCTACTAAATTAGTACTAAACGCTTTCCGTATATACGCTAATTAAATAGAATACGACGACTATACTATTACGTAGTTACGAAGCGACTACGGTACTAAGTATAATAATAACTTTATACTTAAGTACCGCCTATCTAAGGGTATTATATAGGAACCTATAGTACTAAGTACCCCTTAAATAAATAGTAAATTAGAATACCTTAGTTAGACCCTATAGAAGATTACTAGTATAATACTAAAAGATAATAAGCTCCCCGAAAAGTTCTAGGGGGAGCTTATACTTACTACTAACTACCTCCGCAATTATTAGCCTATAATAAGGCGGGATATTACCCTATATAAAGCTACTACTAGTAAGCCTCTATGTAACGGGGTGGTTTAACTCCTACGGGTAAATCACACAGTGTATTGAGCGCTAGAAGGTAATAGAGATAGGTAGTCGTTAAATTATCTTAAGCTAAGACTCCTCTCTATTATATAAGTTAAATATAAGGAGATAAGAAAATATTCTGCTAAAGGAAAACCCTTCCTTATATATTCACCTTAATTATACTAAGCCCTAGTATAATCTAGGTGATCTAGCCCTATATCTACTATATTACTCTATAATCTGCCTGATATACCCTAGATTACTTATATTACTAGGTCCTCTCCTAAGTGTCCTTTACCTACTAACCCTATCACGTGCATTGTCCGTGACCTTGCGGGGTTACCCGTAACACTCTATAACTATCCTACCTTTAAGTAGTAGGATAGAAGGGCTTCTACTAGTATTAGCAGGCTCCTATAATAACCTAGAAGAAGTATAAGGATTAGGCTTTCTATATAAGACTTATAGGCTATAAGGGCGAATACGCCTATTATATACTCCTACCTAGTAATTATATCTAGGTATATAATAACGTTAAATAGCTAGATAATATCCCTACTAATAGCGAGAGTAACCCTAATTAGTAGCGACTAAACGCTACTAGACTTACTTAACCGAAGCCGAAATATACTAAGTTAGTAGCGCTGTTATTAGGGGAGAAGAGCTATATTAACCCTAAAGTTAATAACTTCCTTAATACTATTCGCTAGCGTTAGAAATCTCTAACGCTGCTATTAACTATATCTTCTAAGTAGTTAATACTAACTTCCTCTAAGTTAGGCGATAAACTCGCTACTACCCCTATATAGGATACTTCCTTAAAAGCGTCTTAACTAAGAATAAGCCCCTAAGTAACTTAATTAATAATAGGTTAGTAACGACTATAGCTACCGCCTACGTTACTAGTAGTATAAGAAGCGGTATAATATTAGTACCTAAAACTTAGGCTAGACCTATTAGTACTATTATCCTAAGCTAACGTCTCTAAACTATATAAGCCGAAAAGCTACGCAGAAGCTAAGACTAATCACCGGAGTTCTAAATAGTAGTAGGTAATAAAGGATAAAGTTAACTCCCTTACTTAGAATAAAACTTAGAAGCTTACTAAGCTACCTATTAACTACCGACCTCTTAAAGGGAAATAGGTCTATAAGCTTAAATAGGGCCCTAACGGCGAGATTACTCGCTATAAAGCCTACTAGGTAGTCTATAGTTTTGAGTAATAAGAAGGTATTAATTACTATAAAACCTTTACCTTAGTAGTTAAGCTAATAAGCTATAAAGCTATTTTCGTAATTACTACCGCCTAGGACTAAGAACTAGAATAGATAGATATTAAGACCGCCTTCCTTTACGGGGACGTTAAAGAGGATATTTATATTATACAGCCAGAAGGCTTCGTACTACTAACATCTACAAATTACTTTTATGGATAGGTTTTGGCTGGAGCGGCTGTATCCGCTCAGCGGTACTTATCCACTCAGTATTAGAATTAACCCTTAGTATTCTATAGCAGCTATAGCTGAAACTTATCCAAACTTATCTAAAACTTATCCAAACTTATCTAAAACTTATCTAAAAAAAAAAATTAATTTAGAATTTAATAATAATTATATTATAACTAGTAGTACTAGTAGGGGGGTATATAGGGCTAGAAATAAACTTTCTAAACTAAAATTAAGCGAGATTTCTAAAAATAGAATTAGATTTAATAAAGGAATAATAATAGATTAACTAGAGACTTCCCGAACTTCCCGTTTTTAGCGGCGGAAGCTAAACTTTAAAAAACTTAAAATAAATAGCTATAAATAGCTATTTTAAGTCTAAAATTTTTTAGTCGCTTAGTAAGTACTTAGTAAGCGAGATAAGCTACTAAGTTTAGCTAAGTTTAGCTAAGTTTGGCTGAGTTTGGCTGAGTTACTAAGTCTTTCTAAGTTTCAGCTGCAGCAGCTGTAGCGGCTAGAAAAAACTCAGCCAAAAAAACTTTTGTAGATAAAGTAAAGAAGGCCTAGTTTATAAGCTAAAGAAGGCGCTCTACGGCTTAAAGTAGTCGCCTTAAGTTTAGTATAATACCCTATTAACGTACCTTAAAGAGCTTAGTTTCGAACCCCTCTCTACCGACCTTAGTATCTTTACTAATAGTACTATAATTATTACTATCTATATAGACGATATTCTTCTTATAGGGCCTAGTAAGTCCTAAATCTAAGACCTAAAGGCAAAGTTTATACCTAATTTAAAATAACTAATCTCAGCCTATATACCTACTATCTAAGTATAATAATTACTAGGGATCGGGCTAATTATATTATTTATCTCAGCTAAGTAGGCTACGTTAAGAAGTTTATTCGAGACTACGGTATATAGGATACGGCTAAATTAACCCCTACGCTAATAGGTAACGAAAAATATTAGGCCGCTAATAAGGACTATAAGGCTACCGACGCCTTCTAAACCTAATACTAGTCTATATTTAGATTATTAATATACGCTATAATAGGTACTCGTCCTAATATTATATACTTAGTCTCTATTATCTCCCGGTATAGCTCCAACCCGAATAATAAGTATTAGAAAGCGGTAAAACGGATCTTCCGCTACCTCCGCTCTACTATTAACCTACAGCTTATATTTAGGGGAGCTCTAAAGCTATTATTAGGATATACTAATATAGACTAGGCGGGTAATTAAGATACCTGACGATTAACTTCTAAGTATATCTTTAATATTAGTAGTAGCGCTATTAGCTAGTCTTCTAAGTAATAACCTACTATTATACTATCTTCGTATAAAGCCGAATATATTAGCTAGACTTAGGCTACGAAGGAGGCTATCTAGCTACGGAACCTCCTAAACTAACTTAATACTAATATTAACTCCTTAGAGGTAGTAGTAATCTTCTATAATAATTAGGGCGCTATAGCCCTAGCTAAGAACCCTTAATTTTATACTTAGACTAAGTATATTAATATTAACGTCTATTTTATTAGGGAGTAAGTTGCTAAAGAAGCGGTTAAATTAATCTATACCCTAACTTAGAAGATAGTTATAGACGGCCTAACTAAGGCCCTACTAAAGGACCGCTTTATTCCCTTTTAAAATATTATTAGCCTAGAGAGCCTGCTATAAGTTCTAATCTAAGGGAGCCCTTAGTATTACTAGCGCCTTCTATCTAGTTAGAAATACTATATTTTAGGGTTACTAAGCCCTATTTAGGTACTCCTATACTAAGGCTTTAGGGGATCTATATACCCTTAGCTACTCCTACGCCTAATTATTAATCCCGTAGAGCCGTAACTCCGTAAGCTCCGTAATATATAGGAATTACTACTATTATTTAATAATACTATACCCTATTATTAATCCCTTCCCTAAGGTACTCCGCCCTATACCTAAGGCCCTCTATTACTAATATAGGGCTACTAAACCCTATATTACGACCCTTATTACCTATAATATAGCGCAGCTAGTCTAGCTAACGTAGCTTATTATACGCCTAGAATTAACCGCTATTTAGTATATAGGTACTCCGTAACGTTTATAATACTAAGTCTAATATAGCTAGACCGCCCTAGAAGCTCGCTAGGACTTATAGCCGCTACTATAGCCGCTTTATAAGACTTTTTAACTATCCCTATCTATCCTACGGCCTTATATTAGCAGAAAATTAGCCTATATAGCCTCTATAGGAAATAAAATATTCAAATAACTATAAACGTATAAAAAGTAGAATTATTAATAGGCTACTATTAATTTTAACCTATATATACCTTACTAGCGTATACTTCTAGGGGGTTAGCCGCTCGAATTATAGCGTATAGACGATCTAATTAGTCTATACCTTAGAGTAACTAGCTACTAGACTTAGAGACGTCTTAATTAATTACTTATTATAAGGAGGGGAGTACTATTAGGTAAATCTTACTTACTTATATAAAGGGGAGTATTAAAAGTAGCCTACGTACTAAGGATAACTAATCCTTAGTATACTAACTAAGTCTTAGTATAATAACTAAGCCTTAGTATCTTAGTATACTGAGTTAGTACCACTGTATATAGATCGCGCGTGTAGCACTTAGACACCTAATCAAGCAAGTGTTCTACCCTATATTTTGACAGATACAGCTATCAGCATATATGGTGGAACTATTTCGAGGTCACAAACATCATTACTGACATGGCATTGATGCTGGTGCCGTTAATGGTAATCTGGAAGATTCGAACATCGATTACCAAGAAAGTCTCCGTCTTTTCTTTCTTCGCTCTTCGAACCACGTGAGTACAACGACTTACAACAGGGTATCAAGCTGCTGATTCGTATACAGAGTCATTGCGGCTTCAGCTTGCAAGCTATTCTTCTGGGATAGAGCCGAGCATTTGCAGAAGCCAGGTCTAGATTCCTGGACCGCGACAATTTGCACGCAGGCCATCCAGAGTCTCAGCATTGTCTCGGCCTGCTTCCTTTATCTCAAGCCATTCCTGGACAGTGCCGGGTCTGGCTTTATGAGAAGCGACGATATCAGACGACGAGGCACGAGTGATTACTACTATGGTCACACGATTGGTGACTCATCTGCTTTAAGGTCAGCTTTCTCGATAACCAAACCTGGCCGACAAGGGAGCGATGCCGTCGCACTAGAGAATGTCTCCAGTGGCTATAATGCCACCAGTGTTACTACAGGCGAGCCGCTCGACGATGAAGATGCTGAAAGCCATCACAGTTGCTCGCGTATCATTCAACAAACGAGGACTTTTGCCGTGGAGGGTTCAGCGTGATGTATGTCCCATGAAAAATTTAAAATCTTCAGCACACCCAAGTCTCAGCAGGTGACAAACCTTCGGCGACTACAAGGTCCATGAAACAGAGTGTAATATTCACCTTATACAATTACAAAAGTCGGCGCTTGAGAGAACCATCAGAAGCAAGAAGATTGGATGTCAGGATGCTAAGGTGGCGATCAGTGGCCATGATCAACTTAGCGTCATTATCAACGAATGATTTGGACGGGTGATAGGAGTTCTTGGGCTCGAGGAATCCCGCGACAACTGTTGATTGTTTTGCAGATGAATTGTGCAGTACCGAGAGTAGGTACCTGTGTCGAAACTAGAACGAGGGCAGTGGTGACCTGTGTGCCAAGATCGCCAGGACTTTCTAGTGAGTAGCGTTTCTAGTGACTCAGCAGGTTGGTTCACTAGCGTCGGGGATTTGACCCGAAAATAAATGTCTCACACCATCTCCCTTCGGATCTCTGGCTTAATAACGAATTCCATGCAATGTAAGCCTATCCGAAATGAGACACCTCGCGCCACCATGCTTTGACTTTCCCTTTTCCAATAATGATCTATATGCAGTACACCCATCTTTCGGGACATTCTCCACCTCGTCAATATCAAAGCAAAGTTCACACTTTTCCAGCTCGTCTGGGTAGGGGCGCCCCATAAGCGACCCCCTAAATCTAAATCTCACTGCCACTAACGTTTTCCTCGGCGACAACCTTCTGGCTTTATCAGTACAATAGTAATACGACTGTATACTCTAGAGGCTGTACGACTATATAGAGGGCGAGAGATAGCGTATAGGCCTTTTTATCTGTGGAGGAACAGTAATGTAGGCCTAGGAAGCGTCTAGGTGCTAGGGTATCTTCAGGTGACTCTTGGCCAGCTTCTTAGGGACCCTTCCGGGGTAGTATGAAATTTTTGTTGATGTTGACGGGCTCATGTATCTGGCAATGGACCGCCAACACTGCTATGATATGCAGCGACTCATGGTTTCAGCGGTGGCGATACGGATATAGAGAAAATCACGAGATTTCTTTTGATGGCTTGTAGCTCCTCCGCTAATGTTCTTCCTTCCAGGGCAAGCTGCTAGCGACCCAAGCCATGCAAATTCAGTCCTAGAGTGGACTTTATTTCCTGCCAAAACACCACCTCAAATGATGCCGCTTAAATATCTGCATGAACGAGCAACCTTATTGCCTGTATTCGATGCTTTGCTTTTGTCAATCCTCTAGGATGCATCAGGCAATTGCACTCAGATATACAGGAACAATTCCTTGCTTTCTTTAACCACTTGTCTCTTAAGGTCTCTTTAAGGCTTCTCAACAGAAGAGGCTGATAGCCGCTATTATGGTCACGTCACTACGACTCATTGAAATAAAGGTATTGGTATTGGTCATGTCCCGTACTAGAACCTATTGATCGTACAAGATACATTATCAATGACCCGGACCTCTCAATGTGCCTTGATAGTGGTTCATACCGCTCTTCAAACGCTTAGTCACTGACACACTCTGGTCGACTTCCAAGAAGGAACTGCTCTTACCCAGAGATGACAGTACTTACCACAAACCGTGACGACGAATTCCAGCTCTGGTCGGTCTCCACAATCTTCAACATCTTATTCAGCTGGAACTAGGCCTCTAGGAGCTCCCCGATTGCTGCTATTGCGTTCCCGTTCTTCCTACCAAAGCGGGTAGACTTCTGCTGTGAACCAGTGCATAGAGATATCAAAGGAAGGAGGCTCGCATGATTAATGATGCCTGCCACAAGACACTACATGCGAGAAACCTGCCACTTGACCAAGTTCGATTCAATTCGACTTGGTCCCATAAGAGGACATTTTATCACACATGTATTATATTCTCATCAGACTCCAATTGACGCAGGCTCCGGTTACGATCAACAACGATAGAGGTGAGACAAAGACTGAGGCAGGAGCGCATAAATCACAACCATGTCGTCGGTCACCGAATCTATCGTGTTTTGGAGCTCCACTTACTCTTGATACGAACCTCGAAACCCTTTTGCCTCGAAGCAGCCCAAGTTTCTACCGTCCACTCCTTCACAGGGTCCACCATTTCAATCTATGAGACAAAAAAATTGGTCAGTCGGATCTAATCAGAAAGGATGATAAGTGGAAATACCCACCTCGAACATCCTCAGCAAGCTGGGAACAAGCTTATAGATCTCCATCAACGCAACATTCCTACCCAAACATATATGATCCCCTGATCCAAACAAAAACATTGCCCTCTCCATTGCTCTAACTTTATCCTCATCTTGTGTCACCCATCTTTCCGGCCGAAAAGTATCCACATCCTCCCCAAACGTTGCTTTATCACGCTGTGTGACCCATGGATTTACACTGACAATTGTCCCAGCGGGAATGTAGTGGTTGCAAATGGATGCACCGCCCTGCGGAACGAGGCGCTCAAAATTAACGGCGAAAGGAGGATGTAGACGGAATGCTTCTTGGATGCAGGCGTGAAGATATGGAAGTGAGCGAGCGGCGACGAAAGGAGTCTGAGGATACTGTGAAGAGTCCGGGTGTGTGAGGCGAGAGGATAGCTCGCTTTGGACTTTTTCGTAGCAGCCTGGTGTGCGTAATACATAATAGAGGATCGCGGTAAGGCTGACAGCACTTTGGGAAATACATCAGCTTCGGCTGTTGGAGCGACACGAGAAGCATTCACCTTGGCTCTGAACCTGCTATGATAGTGGAGAGACTAAGACCCAAGACTTCCTTGATTGTAATGTGCTCTGGCCGTTCTCTCTTAGCCTTGCGGAACTTGTCGAGCAGGTCCTCGCGCTTCTTCGCGTCCAGTCCATTAGCTGCGTCTTCTCGCTCCCTTTCTGCAAGGCGTTGAAGGGCAAATCTAGCGCCTGGAAAGGTATTACCACCGTACCAACCGCGCCTCTCGAGCCACATGAGAAAAGGGTTGTGCCTGAGAAGCCTATCAATCCATGGCATTTGACCCGCCTGAAAGAAATCTCAGTTACGACGAGCACGGCGCGAGAAAGAGCAGAGCACCGGACTCACCCAGAACCCATATGCCAGGAATTCCTCCACCCAGCCGATTATGCCATGAACGTCCTCAGCGCGTGCGATAAAGCCATGGCGCTGGCTATATGTTAGATCACTCATTACATCGAAAGTGAAATAAGTCATCCATGTGAAAACGTCAAATGAGCCTGCATCACCATCCACATCGGCAAATCGACGCTCGAGCTCGGCGAGGAAAGGCTCGATCGTAGATTCTACGAGTGGCTCGTACGTCGTCACTGTGGTCTGGGAGAAGAATGGATTCATCGCTCTGCGAACGTTCCGATGCCATGTGGGGTCTGGGCTCGAGAATAAGGTGTGCGCCCATTGTCCACGAGAGACCGGGGCGCTGGGAGCGTAGAAGCCTGACTACGATCACAACAGCGCTTTTAGTAGTTCTCATATTAGTGAAACAGTGGGAAGTCACCTTTTCCCAGTTCTTTCCGGCCCCATAGATATCTTTGATAGCTTGCGGATCCCGAAAGCAGAGTGCATTGGGGCCTAATCGCACCACATCGCCATATTCCTCGTGCAAATGTCGCGATGGGAACAATTTGTTACGGTAGGCATTTAAGAATCTCCAGAAATCTGTAAAAGAAGCTAAAAAAGGGCCTTTAAATTTATGGATTCCATACATGTAGCGAAAAGATGCGAATCGGAGCACTACGGCCAGTGAAGCGTAAATGACCAATGAGGTCAATCGAACGAGAGTCATTGTGCTTAATTTCTGGGTAGAACTATTTGCAAGACGAAGGCAATGCCGTGGAAAAGAATGAAGAGCTGGTCTCATATACTACGCTTTGGCCGCTAATACGAAGCTTATACGAGACTGCACCTTGGCCCACTAACGGTGGCTGGGACGCCATTGGTGAAATACAAGCAGAGATAAGTCTAGGCTTCTCAATTAATGCTGCAGACTAGCCTACGCCCAATTTGGAACAAGTTGCGCGCGATGTACGCAACCCTCTTTGAGACGCGGCTCCTTTGGGAGCGGTATGATCTTGCCAAGCTCATGGAATCGTAACTCCATGCCAGCAGATCATCTTGAGACCGAAGTAAGA
Source organism: Stereocaulon alpinum (assembly GCA_018257865.1). NCBI lineage: Eukaryota > Fungi > Ascomycota > Lecanoromycetes > Lecanorales > Stereocaulaceae > Stereocaulon > Stereocaulon alpinum. Next base: position 198,542 of record JAEUBA010000056.1, on the reverse strand, counting down.
ACTGTCCTTACTGCTGCTGTCTGATGGAACGCCTAAGGCAGCTGGAGAATCGCCCAGAGCCTCACGATAAAGCATCGACATCAAGAAACAGGCAATGAGTCTAGGTACTCCGACGCTAACAGATATACACTGCATGATGAACACAGTAAGCTTACCTTTCGGGTGTCGTGGTTGAAAGGTCATGAGAGGGAGCTGAACGGCATTCATTGGCTTTGCTATCGACCATTCGGCAAAGATAAGCAAGGCGCATGGCAAAGGATACATGTGATTGGCCAGTGCATAAGACTTGGCAAGCTGAACCGAGTGATTGCGAGACCTCTCGGCCCCTCCGTAGGGGTCTCAATGGGTATGGAGTAAGCGAATGCCAAGTCCAACAAACTTCCGTAACTACGACATGGATACGTTGAATCTTGAAAATTGCTCCGGCCAAAGACAAGAAAACTTCCCGTGTCTGCATGTCTCTTGTCGATGATGCATCTCGTACAGAATCAAAATCACGTTCCCACACCATGTCAGATAGCTGAGGGTCAAGACGGCGGAATAGGACTACTAGGGCCAGGAGAGACCTTGCGTGCACAAAATTGATGTGGTCGTCAGCTATTACCATTCTGGGACAGTCACGACAGAAACCTAGATGGGTCAAAGCCCATCGTATCTCACCCCTTTAGCATATTGAGGGTAACTTGTAGATTCTGTATAGGGGGTTGCCGGCTACTTATGTGCTCTAGGTGGTGGCGCGCTAGCGGTTGACTAAGCAACAGGCCCTGATATTCTAACGCATCCATTGAGACATTTGCATGACTCTGCCGGAGGGTACGATCCAGCGTTCAGGTGACGCTTCCTTACGCCAGTGCTCAGGAATGTATCGAATGAATTAGTAAAGATGCCCGGATCAAGCTGAATATCGTGGCAGCTGGCCTATACACAGGCGGGAATGATGGTCAGCTTAGCTATCATAAGGCGTTCAGGTGTAAGATGGAACCGCAAGATCGTTTTGGATCGGAGCAAGGCTTGTTAGGCATCCTGGTCACGCGACTACCACCAATGTAGCCGATGGCGCACACTGCCGAAAATTGTGATTCAAGGTTTCTTTGGGTAGAGGACAATGTTGTGCAGACGGACTGTCCTTTTTGGAGGATTCTCGGAGCTGGTTCGCGGCTGTTTTTGAGCATGATAAGCACGCGGCCGCGAAGCCTGCACCTACTTGAGGCATCCTTAGTGAATCCAAATGCCATTCTATCAAGAGCAGTCAACATATCTTAAACAGTCCTAGATGTTAAACGGCATCCCATCATAACAGGCCATAGAATACTCAACATACTAGGCCTTGAAGAGGAAGACCGTTCTTTCATATTTTAATTTAATTGTATGATATTATATATTGACACGGAGCTATGCTAGGTGTCACTTCTGGAAGACCATTACAGCATAGCGAAATGTTCCATTCGCATAGCCCCTTCGCATGGCCCGAAAAGCCTGCAGGAATGCAATAGCGTCCCGACCTTGGGAAAATGCAAAGGCCCACAGCGCAGGTGATTGGATGAGCGACCATGAGATGTCCCTGCGTAGAGTGAGCATGATCAGCAGTTGTGTCGATTAATACTCACGGTTACTACTCACCAAGTCTTGGATACCTCATTGCTGATATCGATAGTTTTTGCAAACACCTTCAGCCCGACCTGCTGGGCATACTGAATGTATTCCCGTGTCATACAGAGCCGTGGGAGCAGCATGCCATCTTTGGGAACCTTTAGCGAAATATCTACTGCAACAACGAGAGTCTCCTGACCTTCAATGGGCTTGATATCTGCGTCCATTTGCATTTCGTTCAATGCTTCAGCCTTGAACCAATCCGCCACTACTAACTTGCCGCCCGGTTTGAGCAAGGTCTCCGCATTGCGGAAGAAGAGCTCTTTATCAGGCAAATGGCTCAGGGCTTCCGAGATCCAGACAGCATCAAACGTGGCCTTGTCGAAGAAGTCTCCCATTCGGTCGGCATCAAGCTCCAAATAGCGTACTGATCCTTCGTTCACCTTCACGGGTGTAGCCCCATCGATGACTTTTCCTCCACTGGCTGCCTCCTTTGCTGTCAACTGTTTTGCCAACTTCACTTGCTGCCCACTGATGGTGATGCCGGTCACATTACACGCCGTTTCCCTCGCCAGATATCGTGACGTGCCACCAATGCCACAACCAACGTCGAGAACGCTGCTTCCACGAGGTAGCTTGGAGGTTTGGAGCAGTAGGTCTATGAGTCGAGTCTGGGCCAGCTCTTTTGTGTCTTCAGGGTGAAGGAAGTAGCCATGGTGAATATGCTCGCCCCTACTGGTCAGCAGATGAGCCAGGTACATGTGTATGCATGCTTACCAGAGCGAGTAGTAGTAGTCCGAGCAGACTTCGTAATGTTGCTTGATGCGATCTTTAAGCACGCCAAAAGAGGTGGAAGCTGGAGGTGTAATCACGTATTCATTGCCAATGCCCATTGATGCGGACCGAGTGAGATTTGTCTCTTGGGGCTCTACACCCGTTGATAGTTCCATTACTCGCTAATGCAGTAAAGTCGTACTGTACGGGATTGGGATGATGAAGATTTGGCTCTTTGGTGCCGCCTTCGGACGCGGCGCTGACAGGCGCACGGTACAGTTAGAGATCGTCGTTCCGTACATGGTTCCTAGAAGATTCAATTCAGGGTTCACGCCTTCGGATGGAGCAAGTACTCCGAGTCCGAGTGTAACCAGACTTTCAGAACCTGCGGTACCTACTTACTCTAGTGACGGGATGGAAGTGGAGAAAACGTGCCAAGCCTTTGTTATTAGCGCCAAGCACTTGCTACAGAATCCTCGGCTTCCAACATAGATTCCACCACGCCTCAGTCAAATCTATCGCGAGTCTGACTGGATGTGTGGGAGTCAAGAGGGCTGACTACCACCCCCTTGCATAGAGCATTCGACGTCGTTCTCGCTGGTACAAGTACCGTCAGGCCGCAATGCTACGAATGTTCTATGGGGTAGTTCCATCCTCGAATAGTACATGGGGGTTAAGCGCTCCCTTCTTCCAAAGCTCCTATCACATCCTTTCGCTCAGTGTTGTTGGGAATGGTGCTAATGAGCCTGTACGATGCCCAACACTGCAACGCATGCGAACGAAATCCCGTCTACCGCCAGAAGCAAGAGTGCGAGCAAAGGAGCGACGATGTGAATACAGGCCGATCCTCAAAGACGATTGTATGGTACTTCGGATTTATCATGTGACTCGCGCAGCCGGGAGGTGCAAGGCAAAGCTGGCGTACGTTCGGGGAGATACTGACAGTCCTTACCGATAGCTACGGCGACTACCACCAGAGATCGACAACGTATTCGGGCAACAGCCATATTATGACTCTATTGAGAGCAGGATCAGGCTACAAGCCTATTGACAGCATAATCGGGACTCAATGGGCCCCGAATCCTTTGTCTACCCTGACTCGTTGTCGCGCTTGATCTGATTTAGCTTATTGAAGACTCCTTTGTGTGATAATGGCAATTTGGGTCGTAATACAGGACATAGTATGAGTCCTCATTCTTTAGGTCAGCGTCATGCATCCGTGAACATTGTTACTACCGTGACGAAGGATATGAACTGAAAGAAGCAAAAAGGGTCATCAATGGTGATTTCATCTGATTAGGACCTTTTGTGCTAATTGCTGCGTTTCTCATATATCCTCTTGTCCTTGGCAAGAGGAGTGTATGGCTTCTCAGCTGTCGATACCTTAGACTCGGCGAGTATGCGCAGCGTACTAGAACCGATCAGCATCTCCACTATCTACTTAATGATCCTTCTCACGGTCATTTCCAATGTTAGAACGGCCAATAGTCAGCTGAGCACTCATACTACAACGATCAAGGATCCCCCGCCATGTATCATCATTCACGATGCTTCTATCAATATCACCCTTCAAGAGGCATATCGTCAAGACGGAACCGCTGCTGTATCCTGGCAAGAATGTACTCAGATGCCTACGCAGGGCCCCTCCTCAGCAAGCCCGATAACGACAACAGTATCCGTAAATCCACTGTTGCAATCGGACGCACCATGGCCTTTCAGCGCCTTGTTTCCAGCAGCACCGGATTTGAGTATACCTTCTTTGCCAGCCAGCGAGCTGTCCCCAGTCAGTGAAAACTCGCCATCCCATGCACAAACAAGTCGTCCGCCTGGAGGCATCACCACTGGTGCGGTGGGCAATTCTGATGCTTCTCAGACATTCACGTCCTTCCAAAGTTTGATTACTGACGCAGTAGGGACCACGGTTGTCTCCCAGACCTTCGTGCCAAGTGCAAACGCTCCAAGTACTGTAAGCACTGGCATTGGCGAAGCTCAAGCCAACGCGCCACCTGACAGCCTTTCACATACTGCGGGCGGGATCAGTACATCCAGTAATGCTATAGCACCGGATATTACTGGAAGAGTCTCTTCCGAATCTTCTAGCTTGTCCAGCATCGTTGGCGTTGGCAGGTCTTCCATTATAGAGTCAGTGGTCTCTACCACGTCTTTCAAGTCAACTACGCAGCTGTCTCCTTCCGTGTCATATCCATCGGCTCAAAATGGCGAGCTGTCTCCTTCGTTATCGGCGTCGATACTGGATTCAGGCGCATCAAAATTTCAATCAGCAGCATCAGTTCTGACCGCTGCATCTTTGCAGTCTCAAGAATCAAAAGCTGCATCTCTGCAGGTAGGCTCAAGTGAATCCTCAAATGCTGCATCTGCCCAACCATCGTTATCTTCTGCAGATGTCCCAGGCTCCAATATTTTGCCTGGCCCGGCTTCCATACAAAGCGGCACTCCGGCGGACTCCATTGCGAACAGCGCGACCTCTTTCGCCATAAAGTCTGCTTCCGCACTATCTAATTTAAGCGGTGCAAGTCTAACTGTCTCCAATTCGCTAGATTCAGCTTCTACACCAAGCGGCCGATCTACCGCTTCAGGGGCGAAATCCGCAACATCAGCTTTGAGTAAGACAGCCTTCTCAGTATCGAATAGCCAACTCCCTTTGGCTTCTGTTTCCAAGGATGTATCTACCGCCGCTTCAGTCACAGATTTCGCATTCTCAGACTCAACTAATAAGGCGTCGTCAGTCTCGAACAGCATGCCGACTTCAGCTCTCGTATCAACCGATTCTCCTAGCCGTTCCCCAAACACCGACCCATCGGCTTCGCATAATTCTGCTTCAAGTGCCACGGCTCCGCCAATCTCTAACAGTCACCAGAATTCTGTTTCTATATCTAGTGATGCTTCCACAGGATCTGGCACAGACATCGCCTCGGAAACTTCGAACTCGAAATCTGCGCAGTCAGCTTCGAGTGCTACAGCCCTATCAAATTCTATATCGATTTCGGCGACAGCTTCATCGGCCGCCTCCGTCAAAAGCGCGACATCAGCACCTTCCACGCAAAAGTCTAACGAGGGTACCTCTCATATACGGAGCCCCACGTCATTGCCTCCAACCCAGACGAGTGATATCCGAACTGTAACTTCGTCTTCTGCCCCTACAGGTCCAGTCCTGATTTCCGTCCCAATCCCCGTTCCCCTAGGCAAGAAGCCTAAACCAGGTCCTGGGAACAAGCCACCAGCAGGTCAACCACCAACCAAGAATCCTCCTGGCAGCAATCCTCCTGGTAGCAACCCTCCTGGTGAGAACCCTCCTGGCGGCAATCCACTCGGTGAGGATCCTGGGACTCCAAGACCTGACAGCCCAACCCTTGTTCCAGATGATCCACCACCTAGGCCGGCACCTCCTAGGGTACTACGACCCCCTATACCCCGAACTGATCCATTTCAGCCGTTGGACCAGATTGGCAAATTGTAAGTATATGCTCTGAATCGACGTCTCTACTTCGCCGGAGATATTCTGGTTAATGAGACAGTTCAAGTGACCATCAAGTTGTGTAGACCACTAGCACTGACTCCGTACTTTAATAGGCCTCCTAAATGGCAACCTCCTAAGTATAAACCCGATATTCCTCCCTCAGAGAACCCTCCTCCCTCAGAGAACCCTCCCCCTTCAGAGAATCCTCCTCCATCAGAGAACCCTCCTCCCTCAGAGAATCCTCCTTCGGAGGATCCAGGAACGCGTAAGTTGTTACTCTCCCCAGATCGCCTCTTTCAACATCCTCGAGACTCCCCTGTTCGCAGATAAGACAGAACCACATCCCAGATGAGACATTGACTAATTGAAGAACTATGGCAGCTAGACCAGACAGTCCGACCGTCCCACCAGAGAATCAGCCACGCCCTCCAAGAGTGCTCCGACCTCCTGTACCCCAGACTAACCCTTTTCAGTCACTAGACCAGATTGGAAAACTGCCTCCCAAGGTGAGTCATATTTCCTGAGCGACTAATTCCACATTCATACCTCATCGAGACCTTTCCCAATTCATGAGAAATGTTTCCTCAATCAGCTTTGACTCAGGGATCATTTAGTGGCAACCTCCAAAGTACCCACCAGACACGAATCCTCCAGCCGACAGTAGACCTCCTGCAGACACGAATCCTCCAGCAGATAGTAGCCCACCCGAGACACAGAGGCCAGTGTCACCACCCGATGGATCGGCACCGGTCGACGACACTCCCGTCAGTCCCATTGACGATAACCCCCCTGCGCGGTGTAAGTTTCCTTTCTGTTTTATAATTTCCTTGTCCAAGCCTCGTCATGAGCCGGCAAATTCTCTTGCTTATAAGACATGTCTTTCGACTCCGCGTTCATGCAGAGATAGAAACGCTGACTCGGAAATGATCAGTGAATCCCAATACACCAAGGCCTGGGGGCCAAGGAAGTGGTAACGGTGGTGGCAATGGTGGCTCCCAGATCTGCCGCAGATCATCTTGCGATGATGGGGCATCAAAACAAGGAGGCGACGCAGGGAAAGGAAGTGGTGGTAGTAATGTTGGAGAAGGGGCCAAAGGGGCCAAAGGCGGAGGGGGTGGAGGAGGTGGAGGAGGCGGAGGTGGTAACGCTATCGGCAACGCAGCGAAAGGTGCAGGGAAAGCTCTCGGTAATGCAGCAAACGCGGCCGGTGGAGCTGCTGGTGACGCAGCAAACGCGGCAGGGGGGACTCTTAGTAGTGCAGCAAACGCGGTAGGGTCAACTATCGGTAATGCGGCAAATGGGCTGATCAATAGTCTGTCTGGCGGGGGCAGAGGAGGGGGCGGTGGAGGAGGTAGCCCTAATGATCCACCGCCGAAGAAAAGTCCCAGTCCGATGAGCTCTTCTCGGACGTCCAGCTCATCTAAAACAACCAGCTCCTCTCGAACGACGAAATCTACGCCTACGTCTTCCAGATCGCACACACCACCACCATCTACTCCGATATCGACTCATTCCACCTCTTCGAAAGCCGCTCTACCTCCAGCACATCCACCCTCCAAGTCTAGCCCTACCCCAACAACTCTGGTAACCTCGCCGCGGAAGCCTACCAGTGCTGCCATGTCTACCATACCGATGAATTTCTGTATGGGCGTGTAAGTTGATACGCTTCCCTAATAATTAGATTTCACTGGCACGTATACTAACGTCTGCATAGTGAGAACCCTGCTTCTGAAGACATCGACGACCAAATCTGTTCCTGCGAGAACGGCAAGCTTTACCCAACGATATCGACCGCTGTGGGAGATACGTGCGCCTACTCGACAATGCCGCCGCCTCTCCAATCTGGAGATCTCAAAAAGCAGGTAAGCTTTTGCTCACCCCCACCCGTCTTAGCCATTACATCTTCCGTTCATCAACTTTCTATCTGGCGAAAATGTATATGTTAATCATATCCTAATCTTTCGTGATGTCTGTTTAGCTACCCGCTGCAGCTACATATACAGGACCATCACAAGCCCGACCGGACCCCACAGTCGCTATGGGATCAGCGCCTAAAAGCACACGTGCAGCCCAGACGCTGACCGATTTGAATGATTCGGGGCCGGCGCTTCTCCCTGGCCAGGGGGACCCTTACAGTTCGTAGTGGTAGGGCAGTGGATGTACCTTGAGCTCATATCAACATCGCTGGACGGTTATGTTGGCATTACCCAGTTGCGAAGAACTGGATGTTGCTGTTGTCTGGAGCTTTCCCACGGAGTCCAAATAAGGGCTAAGCTACACACGAGGAGGACTTTTGGAAACATGTAGTTATCAAGTTAAGCTGCTACAAACAAGATACCCAATCTGCATGAGAAATCCATACAACCACAAACATGTAATTCATTGATCCTCGGCGAAAATTGTTTCGTCCAAAACCGCAATGTCTGCGTGCGGAGCCCTACTTCTCCCGGATTTCTTGACCGACCATTAATGACCCTTCTCGCCTATCTTGTCATGGCCCCTGCATATCGCATTAGGTGAAGCAAGTAGCCTGACGGGGGAGGATGGTAAGCTTGAACCTAAATTAGGTCCATGCATCTTACGAAAGGGTTCCGCGAGTAGTTCTATCCACAGCTACAGCCTACATCAAGAGACATCACAGCGGTAGCTGGAAGGTTTCAATACCAGCACAAGTGTAGAGTAGCCATCGACCAGCCATGCCTCCGACCACGACACCCTCCCTGATCAGGTGAAAACAAGACGATTATCTCGATAGGCTCGGAGTCAAGACAGACTTGCGACGAATTAGAAATCGTAAGATACAATTATTCACATCGTCGATCTATAGACCACGTCCCCTGCGTGGATTCCTAAGCACCCGCAAAACTTCACTGTATTAAAATCGACGCTCGGGCTTGAAGCGGGTTCATGGTTTAAATACACAGTATCTTGGATTTTCTATTCCTTCATCCTCGATCAACGATTCAATGCAGATGAAGGCTTTTCGATTCTTATGTCGTAGACCAGTGATTCCCAAGCAGAAATCAAGCCCACTCCTTCCATTGGTGGTCGCAGGGTTTTGGCGAGTGTCAAATGCTCCGACGTATTGCGCCGACGGAATCGGTCTTGTAGGGTCTTTTGTCTTCTTGATAGCTGCTTGATGAAATCCATAATCTATCATGGCCAAAGTGTCTGCGTCGAAACAACTATATCACGTGGATCTTTATGCTTGTAAAAGGTGCAGACGATGCACACTGATCGTAGTTCCCCCTATGCAGATGGATCTGGCTCCGACGGGCACATCCTCGCGCTGATCGGAATACGATGCAATCAAGGCGTCAAACCGTTTAGGCACATTGCTGCTGCCTCCGTCAGATGAGGAACAGTCACGCTGTCCAACAAGAGACGCAGGAAATTTCTCGGATCCGTCACTCATGGGCACCTGTGTTGAACTACTGGTCATATGGCGCATCCAATCGCAAGTCTCCCAGGCAATGTGCATAGCTTTGATATCTAGCATTGGAAGTCGTTAGACCAGTCTATGCCCTCCCCTAGCACAGAAAGCCGAACTACACAAATTTTGCATTCCTCTTGATTATCTCCGCTGTACACGACATCAGCAGCTTCGCAGACCTCTTGGATCCTCTGCCTATCGGAGCCGGCTACAAGTGGCTGCACAAGACGTCTCTCGTCTTCGAGGTACAAGCGGCGAGTGCAAATTCCCTGCAAGCCGGTACTTGCATAGGCTTTCGATTTCACAAAATCCGAAAGACCTTCAACAAGGATATTCGTCATTCGTGGCCTTAAACCCAGTGTATGGTGGCCTGTGACCTTGAGCCTCTCGACAGATGCCGGTAGTATGCTGTTGAGATCCATCGACCAATGAGTTTGCTCCATCCGCGATGCACGCGTTTGTCGCCATTCCAGCCACATCTCCTTGGGAAACAGATGGCGGATGTCAATTATGACGTCCTTCAGAATCTTGCATTCCCGTAACAATGGCAAGCAATATTGGTTGTTCCCTGGTCCAAGCTGGATAGTCTCTAGTGTGTCCGCCGAAAGCCGGAGTAGCTTCGTTTGAGCTTGTTTACAGTCACGCTGACCGGGCTCATCTTCATTGGAGCGGAGATACATCATCGCCAAGCCGAGGGTTTTGATAGCAGATGAGCATGTTTCGAACTCCCATTGGTGCTCAGGGTAATTCCCGTAACCATGCCAGCCTCCGACGCCCACGTACAATGTCTCGAGCGCAGGAAGGGTCAGGAACGGCACAAGAGTGCGAAAAGGAAGTTCCATCTGCTCCCCGCTAGATCGTCTCTGCACCCAGTGATTCAAGTGGACCCTTGAGAGCATCTTGAAGCAAGCTGGTCGGTTGCCTTTTGGCATGTGAGCGACAATTCTCAATAATTCGCTCAAATCCTCAACGAAGGATTCGTCCTGATCTACGTGCTCATAGGCCGTTACCACTAGAGTTTCTATGTTGGGCGCGAGGTATGCAAGCAATAACTTCAACGGGTCGTCACCGCCCTGTTCAATCTGACCAGCGAGTGTCGTTGCCTTCTTCAACGGGAGCCATTGTAGAGCTTCGCGGAACAGTTGCAGATCTTCGAAAGAGTAAAATGACTGCCAGAATGGCAGTCTGACAGCTAACGTCCTAGAATCTGATGTCCAGTCCCTGCCATCAAACTCCTCCCAAAATTCGAAGGAGGTTCGCTGATTGTAGACAATGAGACGTCTGATATACCATGCTAACCGAGGGTCAAGTAGAATCTCCTTCAAGACTGTAGGGACAGTCGACGAATAGCGGTCACTGATCTCGAGATACTTGGCTTGAAGTTCTTTATGCTTCTTGAGGAACTTTGTGGAGAGTGCATAGTGACGTTTGCAGAGGCAGGTGAAATCGATGAGAGTGGAAGGATGAAGATAAGGGAAGATGTTGAGTATAACCTCATGAGGCACTTGAAATAATCCTGTCATGATGAGATACACGCCGTAAGAACGCAGAAAGTATCAGATTCAGCTAATCTGCCTTGACCATAGCGGTTCTCAGATCGACTGGCGCTCGACTCGGACTGATAGGCGGCAATCTTTGGACGGATCTTGAACGCCAAGCCTCATTTGGAGAGGACTTTCGCCGAGGACGGCGAGCAAGCATCCTTGTCAAGGACTAATAGCAGTTGATGCTTTCCCAAGCTCGAGCCTCCCAAAGAGAATGATTTAAGTGAACCCTTAAGATACAGCAGGGACCTTCTAGGGTGGTTTGGCATTCGCCACCACCAGTTGAGCACGCTTCTCCGCCAGCGTGCGCCTGCACTTTTCCCCTGCAGGCTCAGGCACGGCACCACAGTACGCCTCTAACATGGGGTATAACAACCCCCAACCAACCCCACCATTGCCATGCAACAAATTGAGATCGACAGGTCCCCAAAATATCACATTACTGACGAAGAGCGCTCTCACATCCACCGCCATGTTTCACATGCGTATTCACAAACACGCAAGGCACAGGATACTCGATCCGTACAGATAGCGGGCATGAAGTGGGTATCGTAGCCGATAGTCTCATTGGATTGGTGACGTATTCTGGGCACGAGAGATCCTTGCTTATGGGAGGGGACTGGGGCACAGCTGCTGCGTATCAAGTCTTTGCGAGGTGTGAAGGGCGCGCTGACCACTTCGTACGACCGTGGTATGAAACTTGCTGCATCCACACATTGGTTGCCTCAAATGCGGCATGGGCTTTACGAACTGCATCTCCCTGACAGAGGTGTGAAAGACTGGCCACAGTTCCGTCACACACACCCACAGGCCTGAAACGCCCTGTGGCACGTAACAATTTACGACGTGCAGGAATGTCCGGGCCGCTGATCACTGGACAGAGCGGGGGGGGGGGGGGCCCAGTTTTGATGGTCAGCAGGTTCATGTTGCGTTTCTTGGGTGACACGACTGAGGCTGTGTCTCTGGATCATCACAACGGAGGCTTACCACGTAATTCCCATCACTGATGACGGTATTGATGCATATGTTTGTGAAGCACTGGCAGCCCAATGGCTTGGCGCAGTGTGTACAACGTCTCTCGCGCCACTGGAGCGGACGTAATGTTGAGTGTGGGACCTGCCAAGTAAACTTGGCTTGTGCTGGCGATAAGGAGCCATTACTTCACAGGGGATGTAAATACGCAGATGAAAAAGATTGCTGAGGACGTGAAAGATAAAGAGCTGGATCTTGCGCATCGACATGCAGAGGAATATCCTGGGCAGCCCGATGGTTTTATTTGTATTTCATTGCAACTAGAACATCAGTACTTGTAGGCACTCGCCTGAAATAAACGAATGGCTGATGACAAATTCATCAAAATATATTCCCAACTGTCTTCCTCCTGTAAAGAATGTCGAGAAGCGAAGATGCGTACATAATATCGTCAGAGAGTCTGCCAGAGATCAAGCACTCGCATATTGCTGTCCCACAGGGCTCAGACTATTGCCGCTGGTCAACTTTCCATCCTCCACCATGAAATATGCGTAACGGTGCACTTGTGATTGGCTATCCAGCCACGGTAGCACCTCGTTCAAAAATGTCGTGGGATCCCCAGAGTTCGTGCCAAACTCTGTCACCCAGATCGGTAGACTACCAGCAGTTGTCATAGCTTGGGTTATCTGCGTCTTGAAGGCTGAAATGTCGCCTTGGACGTCGCAGCCAGCGCCAGCGTTACATCCGTACCAGTGAACAGGGACGAAGCTGATGGAGCATCCGCTGCACTGTTGGAGGAAGGCCGTCAGCCAGTCGAGGCCCATGGGTTGGCCAGTGGCTGGATTCTGGCCAGCGCCGTTGCTGACACTTGGGCTACCGAGCTGCACTTGACCCGCATAAGGTTGCATATACTGGTTCCACGCAGCAACGGCTACGCTGACGGGCATATTTGCTTGCGGGGAGGCAATGTCGGGTTCGTTGAAAGACATGAAGCACTTAGCTCCTCCGCTGATGGCGTTCTTGGCGTTCTGAGTCCACAGTTGCGTATGGACATCTGCGTTGCTGAAGAGCGTTGGCACATATTCATATTTTGAAGGTAGACCCGCTGGAGCTGAGTCCCAGTTGTAACCCCATGTGATCTTGCCGTAGCTATCAAAGATGTCGAGACTGGGCGAGGAAGGATTGTAGGCAAGACCGCGCTTGGCTCCACCGCTTCCGCCACTGTTCGACGCAGCCGTTGCCGGTGCGGGGCTCGAGGCTCGTGCAACAGCAACCTTCTCCTGTACAGCGACCGGCGATGGGGAGGGAGCGGGATTTGCAGCTGGTGGTGGATTCGCGTTGGCAGCTGCCAGAGGGCTAGAGGCGGGAGGAGTCGAAGCTGCTGGGGCGGCCGCACCACCATTGTAGTCCACTGTAGCCCAGTTTACGTCGTAATTGACATTCGCCCAATCCTGCCGCTTGTCTAGTACATCTTCTAGGCCACGCTTGTGTGCATGTTGGTGACCATGCCTCGCGGGTTGGGCGGATGCGTAGTCCATAGTTAAAGCCGCCAGGGCTAGTGCTTGGATGGAGAAATACATCGTGTACTTCGTAATCGTCGTTATGATATTCGAGAGAGGTTGAAGTGGTGAGCAAAGTGCTTGGCAGATCTTGAAGGAGTGGATATGCTGTTGACTCAGCGAAGATGTGAAGTGTAGAAAGGACAGCGACAGCTATTGACAAGAAGTGGAGTATGTAGTGAGCGCGAAATGAAGAGGTGCGATAAGGACTGATGAAGGCAGAAGGAATGACCTGGCAGAAGTCAAAGACAGTCGATCGGTTGAGGCAGAGGAGTTTTACAATGGAGACGACGACCGGATAACGGCTGTGGGATCAGAAGACGTCAAGTCTAGATTCACTATTGACCTGAAGAGGCGAAAACACACCCAAAGACAAGAATCGCTCAAAGGGAGGGAAATAGATCTTCTTTACCGTGATGTGCAAGAAATTAGAGGGCAGGACAAAGTCATTTGATCCTTTGGGATGCAGGCGCACAGGCCGAAGAATTCCTTGTACGACTGCCTGAGGTCCACATAATGATGGGATTCTCTTGCAGGGCGAAACGCATTCGTGTTTCTGGACCATTCGGTGGAAGGAAGTACTCCAGGTATGGTTGGCTGTAGATGGAGGAAGCTGGAGTGGAGTTCAGTGATAGGCGCCCCGCTAGTGAAGCACGCTTGCACGTTCTAACTCAACGAACTCGCCTCGGGGGTGCCTGCCAAGTCACCCGGAATCCCCCTGCAATTACTACATAGCGAAGGTATGTCATTGGTTCTTGCCTCGAATTGGAAGGTGTTGGTAATCTGCACTGACCGGTTCCTTATCTGTTCCTGAGGGACCGTGCCACCCACTTCTACTTTAGGGTTGGCTCCCAACAAAATGGGAGACAAGGCGCGCGTCTGTCACAAATCAAGTATGGGAATCGTGTCACGAATAGAAATCCATCAGAGGTTCTCCTTGGCAAGTATTAGCGCTCTCGTGGTATCCACACTCCAAACTCCTCACACAATGCGCAAACCAGTCGAAATGTTCAGTCCTCGAAAAACTGCACAACTGCACGAGCTCCAATCACGCCTAGCCCCATTGGTGGATAGCAAATGTAAATTGGATCCTCCTCACCCCCCAGCTTTTGTCTGAATCCACTCTTTTGATCCAGTTTGAATTGCTTCGCGATGCCATGGTATGTGTGTTGCAGCATTTTGACTCTTACTCCGGAGATGTTGTGGGCTGCATGTAGCTCCGATGTCGCCGCGCCTCCGAATGTCAACACTTTTGTCCCCGAGTCTTTGGCCACACGGATTGCGTGAAGAATGGCGTATTCGATTGTGCCGTTTGGCGCACCAGGGAAGTCCATACTGAACTTGACCTGATACCCGTGCCGTGGAGCAAGCTGGGCAAGGATCACAAGGGAATGGATCTTGCCTTCCTTGTCCTGAGCGAAGAAGTACCTCCGATGCCCCATATCTCGCCATGGTGTGATCTCCGAGATGTGGATCTGCTTCCCCTTTCGCGCAGCATGCCAGTCTTTGATCCGGTCGTTGCATTGGGTTATAAGATCATCTGGAATAGGGTCGCCCTCCTTGAATTCTCGAATCTTTATGCCTTCCTTCTCCGCATGCCGGACCTTCCTTGCCACGTCGTGATCTTTTTCTGCTTGGTTCTTGGTGGCATCCACGCGCTCCTCAGCTGCACAAGTGAATGTCTTCCACCCAAATTTCGCACCCAACACTTCCTCAAACTCATGGCCCGCCAGAACCCATATTGGCTTCAGATGCTTTGTGGATTTGTCCTTCTTTAGCCAGTTCAAGAAAGCGCTTGCAACCTTGGTGTACTGGCTCTGGTCACAAAGCGGGTCTCCAGGCATTATTGCGTAGCCATTTGTGGGTACATAAGAGATGGCAGCTCCAGTCTCTCTGTGTCGCCAGATCAAGTTACGATCTTCCAACCATGAAGTGTTTGTGGAGTCACCGTAGTTAGCGATGAGGTTCTCGATGGGCTGGAAATGCTTCTCGTCGTTTGGAGTCGAGTCTCCCCAGGGTGGATGAAGAGTGCTGTCTTCGACATGACGGAGTTTGGGGGCTTCTGGTCTCGCAGGTAGGCTTTTAGGATCTCGGTGGAAGAGAGATGCGAAACGAATGTTGCCAAGTAAAAGCATGAGCATAACAATTCTTTCAAGGCCGATGCCAGCACCGGCGTGGGGTGGAGCTGCGTAGCGGAACCCATCCATGTATTCTTCCATGCTTGATGGATCTACCCCTTGCGCTTTCATCCGCTCTTCCAACAAATGTGCGTCGTGTATGCGCTGACCACCAGTCAATATCTCTTGCCCACGTAAGAAAAGATCGAATGAATTCGTAATCTTTGGATCTTCGGGGTCTGGCATAGTGTAAAAGGGCCTTGCAGAAGCCGGGAACTTGTCTAGTATGTAGTAATCGGTGTGGTACTTCTCCTTGACTAGCTCCCCAAGGCGTATTTCATCTCTGGTATGAAGATCTTCGTGTGGGGAAGGAGGTTCGCCATGTTCATCGGTCCAGCCAGAATCGATCAGCATTTGCACGCCGTCTGCAAAGCGTATCCTTGGAGTCTCCTCCAGCCACAACAGATCCTCATGTGGGAAATGGCGCTTGACGAATCCCAACTCTTCACCAAAGCGCTCGTATATCCCCTTGAATATATGCTTCAATGTCCCGTCGATCACTTCTAGTGCTTCATGGTAATGCTCTTCGATTGCCATCTCGAGATCTAGACCCGTGTATTCTGTCAAGTGTCTATGGGTGTTGCTGTTCTCCGCTCGGAAAACAGGTCCAATCTCGTACACCCTTTCAAAATCCGCAGCAATGCACATCTGTTTGGCCAATTGAGGGCTTTGAGCAAGGAAGGCTGGTCGTCCAAAGTAATCCAGCTGAAATACGCTAGACCCTGACTCGGTAGCGCCGCCTTGGAGCTTTGGTGTATGGATCTCAACGAAGCCTTGAGAGTCGAGATAGGATCGGAAAAGGTTGCAGACGCCGGAGTTGATGCGAAATATGGCTTTTGATGTTGCCGTTCGTAAATCAAGTATGCGGTGGTTCAACCTGGCCCGATCTGTGATATGGCTCGTGTGTCCAGGAGCCCCTTCATCCAGCTCCTTCGTTTTAGAGACTTCATCTTCGTAGACTGTGAATGGCACCGCTTCAGGTCTTCTAGCCACCACATGGAGTTCCCAGACTAGAATCTCGACATCGTGTTTGGTGCAGCCTGTCACCAGCTGTTCCGGTTTCTGGGGTTTGCCTTTCACAATGACAATGGATCCTGTAGGTATCCGCTCTACCCATTGCACCATGTGGGTTGAGATGGTGCCTTCTTCTTGGTGCACTACACCTTGGATAGTGTTTAATTGCTGTCGGAAGACGACGAAGGCCAGGTTGGCGCTCATCTTGCGAATGGCGTGGATTCGACATCGAAAGGTGATTTCCTGTCCAACAGATTTGGGGGTCACGGTTTTAAGAGGAATGCGTTGCTCATACTTGCGATCTCTGGATTGTACCAGAGGGAGGTCGCCATAGCGCTGTCTGATGTGCTCGGGTTCTTGTTGAGCGGCTCGCTCATCATCCTGCTTCCTGTATTGCTTGGTGGTCTCTTTCTGCTTCTCATTGTTGACTCCCTTAGCATGACTGTCTCTCCTCTTTGCTCGCTTTCGGGCCTGATTCTTGCTTAAGGGTGCGCCTTCGGCATTGAGCAGATCACTGCTCGAGGTTGATGCGGACGCGTCGACTTTGCCGTTTTGCGTTACCGTATTTTGAGTCGCCGCACTGTTTCTCCTCCCGGCACGCTTAATTTTTGATAGGGCATGGCTAAGCGACAACATTTTGAGACGGCAACTCCTACAGTAACCTTGACAGCCGTTGATATGTGGTGCAGGGCCTGGAGGAATGTGTAAGAATATTCTGACAGCCTCTGCGCTGTATTAATGAGACCGGAAAACTCGGATTGTATAATCAATTTCCCCCCTTGGGAATAGTCGCGGAAGCAGCAGGGAACGGGCACCTCACGTCATATGATGTAAAGGCCTATACAGCAAGCTTCTGCACAATCTCTGGCAACTGCGAAGAGCCGAAGATCCATTTACCGTACAATCTCCGATCTTGGTTGCCAAGACCCAGACGACTGTGACTGTGACTGGTTCATGGAAGGTCAACGTGCACTCGATTATGACGCCAGACTTGTACATGGATTAAATGTCAATAATGCCCAGTCAACCGAGTTCACAAAGTCTTGATGGCAACAGAACCGCCCTGCGCATAGAATCGACGACATGACGACTCAGAACCAGGTCCGTTCCGTCAACCCAGTCGAAAGCCCGTCCACTGGCGCGCAACCACCCACTACCACACGAACCACTCCGCATCCACGATGGCTTCTTGGTATCGAAGCCAGCATCTGGCGCTTTCTGGGAAAAATTGGCTTCTACTTTCACACCTTCGCCAGCCCATCACCAAAACCGCCCTCCTTCACCCGCCAATTCCCAACCACAATCGTTGCCAGTGGGGAGGCAGCAATCCTTGAGCTATCATTCTATGTCCCCGAAGACTATGCTCTACGGACAGAGGAAGGCAAGAGATATCCAGTGGTGGTCAATCTACATGGGGGAGGCTTTACAATGGGCACCTCCAAGGATGATGGGCGTTGGGCCGCCGCCGTGGTGGAAGCGGTGGGTGCTATCTTCGTCAGCGTGGAATACAGACTAGCTCCCCAGTTCCCCTTCCCAACGGCCGTGGAGGATGGCGTGGAAGCATTGCTACACCTAGCAGCAAATTCGGAGAGTTTTGGAATCGACCCCAAGAAGATGGCATTGAGCGGCTTTTCCGCCGGTGGAAACATGGCATTCACAATCCCACTCCGCCTACAAACACACCTCCAATCAATCAAAAACGAAATCCAGTCGAAATCCATCTCAGGCTCCCTACCGAAACCACCATCACCACAAGTCGTCTCCATTGTCGCCTGGTATCCCAACGTCGACAACAGACTTACCCGAGAAGAGCGCAGAGCAGCATGCGTCCGACCCGACAAAACCCTCCCTCCAATCCTCACAAACCTCTTCGACGAATCATACATGCCCGAGCTCGACAGCAAACTCTCCCCCTACGCATCTCCAGCCGCAGCCTCTGATGAAGAATTAATCACCGCCCTACCTGAAAATATAGCGCTATATCTATGCGAATGGGACATGCTGCTTCAGGAAGGCGAACTCTTTGCGAAGCGGCTGAAAGAGCTGGGGAAGAATGTGCATTGTGTTACGATCAAGGAAAGGCGGCACGCCTTTGATAAAAGTCCATACCCATTTAGCATTGATCCGGAAGTCAAAATGCATTATACGGAGGCGTGTGGGCTTCTCAAGGATGCCTTTGAGAGATAGATTAGACTTGTATACTATACTGATGATTATGAAGAGCCCTTCAAGCATTGTAATAACGATGTCGCTACATGTTGCTTCTATGGTCACTTCCTGTCCTGAATCGAGCACAGAGCTCGAGAAATTGAGAAACGAAAGCCTCTCACGCAATCTGATCATTGAAGGAGGTTTGGTATTGTGTAATTACAAGCATGCCCAACGTCCCCAGTACGCTATAAATATGCTTATCACCGATTAGATAGATGTCCTACCGAAGAAACTCTGCTACACAACCAACTCGATGCCAACTGCAATAGCTGATACCAGGTTGCATGACAAGATTTCATGGTCCATTCATTGCGCATATCACGATGGAGCGACCTCTGAGTCAGGAGGCAAGACCTGCAGAGTGGCACGTGGTAGGGAATGTGGCATTGGGGTAGAGATCAAGGAATGAGAGTACAACTGGGCCATGCTAGTTCGAATGATTGCCTAGAGGTAGTAAGTCGCGGATTGAGTCAGAGCGATGTGGGGATGGACATGGTCAGAACAAGAGCGAGGGAGCAAATTCAAGGATCAACTTAGAACGCTACGGATTCAATATACAGACTTGAAATGGATGTGGTACGGCGTGTAAATTGTAAAGTATGATGGAACATGAGGCTGCAAATGGGAGTGCCAACCACGTTAGATCTCTCTTACCAAGCTGTAATGTCACCAACTTCAGCTTCACCGAACGTGCTGCTTTTTACCATTTCACCCACGCCTTTGCTATCATCGCCATTGAGCTCGTCGGAACTGAAACCCGGCGCTTGCATGATCTCAGGAAGCACTTCATTGAAAAATTCCAAAATATGATTATTGACCTGTTCGAATTGCAACAAGAATGCATCATGGCCTTCTGGACTATCAATTGTCCGTAAGCGAGCATTCGGTATGGCGGCCGCGATCTCTTGTTGCTCTGCAAAGGTAAAGAGCCCGTCGCTCTCAATACCTATTACGAGTGCTGGTTGTTTGATCTGGGAAAGTGCTACCGCCACTTCATCTGGAGTGTTTGGAGGGACGCGATGTCTCGAGACATCATGCGTGTCCAGCTTTCTCGTTATGGCAATGTAGCAATTGCTGTCAAACCGCTTTACGAATTTCTCGCCCTGATAGCGGAGGTATGATTGAGCTGAAAAGTAGGTAGTAGCGCGTTTGCGGTCATTGGTAGGAGTTGGAGGCGTAGGCGGCGAGAAGGCTGTAGTCCCATTGAATTGCGGATCCGTAAACTCGAGTGAATTGCCGTTGGCCATGGCAGGTGATGTCTCAGCCTTGGGTGTAGATGGAGGTGAGGGGCGGGGCGGTCGCATGCTCTTGTGGCCATCATTGTGTACGGCCCAGTGCTCATTGGCAGGCGTTGAAGGACGTTGGTCACCGTTGATTCCTTGTTTCCGGGACGGGTCTGGGATGTTTCTTCCGAATCGGGATTCGAAGGAGTCACGGCTTCTGTATGTCAGCAAGGCCGACATACGAGCCGCTCCAAGTCCAGTCGCTGGTGGATCATTGAAGGGATAGTAGCCGTCCTCGTATTTGGGATCGCAGTAGATGCTTTGTCTTTGAGCCTCGCCCCAACTGATACCCCATGCGCTATGTCTGCTCGATGTTGCCAGTGGTACTATTGTTCGGACGTAGTCGGAGCCAAAGTATGCGTATTCGAGAACAAGCATGCCACCCATCGATCCACCAACAACGGCAGCAATCTGTCGGACTCCTAAGTCATCCAGGACTAGCTTGTGTATGCTGAGAAGAATCAGAGATGGCATACAAAAACTCGGATTGGATGCTTACTTGACATCATCTCTAATAGTAGTAAGAGGGAATTCAGGACCATATCGTTCGCGGTTGGGATCTCCATCAACGCTAGTGACGGGACTAGCGCTTCCATATGGGCTGCCCAAGCTGTTCAAGCATACGATGAAGAACCTTGTCATATCAAAAGCTCGTCCGGAGCCTCCCATCAATGGCCCCCACCAATCAGCCACATCCGCACTGCCAGACAGAGCATGGCATATCACCAAGGCATTGTCCCTTTTGGCCGAGAGTTTCCCACGCGTGGTGTAGGCGACGGGAACATTATGAAGGGTATCGCCAGATTCGAGGGTGAAAGATGGGACGATGGCTGTATGCTGATCTGAAATCAAGGAAGCGAATGGGTTCTCAGGCTGGCCGGAGGCTCTCTCTACGGGATTTAGCATATGTCCAATCATCCATGCAAGGGGGAAACCGACGGAGTCGCTGCACTGCGGCTGCCTCTTGGGGCACCGCCACTTTTATTGTCATCGTACAAGTTCCGACAATGGTGTCATATATCAAAAGTGAGCCTTACAAGAGCATCGAAGAATGGAAAGGCGTGCTAGCACTGTAAAATCAAAGCTAAGACGAAAAGGCAAATGACGTGCTGCGGAATGCTTCCGAGGTCACCTAATTTCAGAACATCGTGAGTAGCCTAGCCGCCAAGACCACCCCTATTACTTACCCCTATAACACAAGATTATTTGCTACCTGTAGCGATACATATTATAACCCTCCTGAAGGCGCTGGACTTCCCGAAGTCTCTGGGTATAGAGAGTACTAAGTTATCTATATATAGAGGGTTATGAACCCCCATCCCAGCCCTCCCTAAGCAGCTCTCTTAGAACCTTATTTTCGCTCGGGTGTAGTAGAGCCTGCTTGCCCCGTAGTCTAACTTATTTTCGTTTGTATAGTAGAGTAGGCGATAGGGATGTTCTAGCGGTAGATAGGTAATCATAAAAAGTGATTAATAGAGAGTGACAGGTGGTTGACGGGGTCTTATGGCGACGACGGCCCACCACGCGAGTTATTTTGTTCACACCGAGGCGACTTCTTGAGCCAATTCATTACTGCCTTCACACCCTCATTGCTGCCCCTCGAAACATTCTACGTATTTACAACGGAGATGCCTTTTGACTTTGTCTGACTGTAGAGACCCTGACCACTATTTCCCTACGACAGAGATAGTTCCTACCTCGTTGCCAACAGCTACCGCCGACTTAAGTCTGGATAGTGGATACGTGGGACACTCCTCACATTCTGACCTTACCTGGCAGGTTCTTCTCCACTTGGCAAATCTCTATAAATGTAACGCTGAGAAAGATGGGCTGGATTTGCAAGTCCTTGCCTCTAACCTGTCTTGTTGTAACGCCTATGAATAGAGTGCTTTCAGCTACCTTACATGTACTGTCCCGCGAATGTTACGAAGCAGTAGTGAGCTTGATGTGGTTAAATGGAGTCGACCCGATACTCTCGTTTCAAGTTCCCTTTGCATGTTGCAGAATATCTCGATCGCCTGATGAAGATTCACAGCCTTCGGATCGACTCAATATCACAGTATGAGAACCATCGTAAGTCAAGGGTTCTCCATCGTCTCCGGCGTGAAATTCCATGGTGGACGATTCTCGGTCATTCGCAGCGATTTCTAAATCCGCAATTGTCTCATGCTGAGCTTAACGCAGACTTCGGCATACTTGGAGACCTTCCAGAGTGCTTGTAAATCCAATACCTATTCGTGAGGAATTGAAATCTCGACACAAATGAGGCCACTAGGCGTTGATTACCGCGATGTCCACCGTGAGCTCGTTCTCTGAGCTTTGCTCGAATCTTCAGATATTTTTGAATAAAAGAGCAACCGCATTATATCTGATTATTGTGAACATGGAGCTACCTTCGCTATCAGAGGCGTCGCAAGCAAAGTTGGTCTTCACTCGAAGAAGAAACAGCGAAGTGAGCTTGGTTGCCATTGTCGTTGAGCACCTCGAAGAGGATAGAACTACAGAGTATATACTTTCCTCCAGACCCCAGGAAGTGTTGGGATGTTCAAGAGCAGTCATGGCTTGGCAGTTATTGAGTTGCGGCCTTGCGAGTCGACGAGACCTCCTCCGGCGGGCGATATCGATAAAGGCCTCGGCATAATCGCTACTACGAGCGTTGCCGTCACAGTGACAGCGATCGTCGTCGCTGTACGGCTTTCTATCCGCATATAGATTACCAAGTCTCTGTCGTGGGACGATTGGAGAATTCTTTCCGCCATTGTAAGGTGGTATCTCGAGTTTTGGTCTGAAGGTACATCTGACCTAGCTTTAGGTTGGGAATGTCATTGGTGCCGGCCTGGACTTCGTTGAGATACACTATGGTTTTGGTAGACCACAATACTATTTAACGAAATGGCAATTCATCGAATTTCGAAATTATACCTACGGAGAATGGATTTAGACGTTCGTGACTCTGATATGGACTAAGGTCTCTCTATCTGTTCCTCATGCGGATTCCGATCACGAGGGGTCGAAATTATTCGATCCCTCCAGGCCGCAATTGTCTTCCTCTTCCTTTCCAATGCCATACTCACCATCTTTTGGATCGTACAATGACAGCCCGTTGACGCGGCCTGGGATATTGATGTTAATGGCGCCTGCTTCGGAAGAGGGCAATTAGAACGAATCATTATCTCCCAAGCAAGTATGAACGACACCATAGGGTCGAGATACTCCATGCAGACTTGCTAATCACCGATGGTCATCTCCATCGTCTCTGATTTTGCGTTTGCGAGTATCCCATCTTCATTCTATGGAAAGTGCAGATGAAATTGAAGAGCAAGATAGCCTTGTGTTGTTTGATGGGAGTGGGAGTGTTTCAGGTATCGCAACTCCTTCAATCTAGACGATACTTCTAGCAGTGGTAAGTAATATAGCACTGGCACCTGCTATATTGTTCGCACTGTGCTGAACTACCAGTCTATACCCCAAGACTTAACTTGTAGGTGATCCATCCCACAGACGATTTCTGCAGGATTAAATTCTCTACCAGATTGCGGGATAGACAACCGGTTTGGGAGGACGTACGACTGTATTCATAATGCAAGTTCGAGCTAACATGCTATTGCCAGCTTCTAAGTTCAAATAGGTATCAAAGCCGCGTATACTTCTGCCGTACGAGCCGGTTATCGATGGCTTTCGAATGCCGTAAAGAAGCGCCCTTTTCACGGAGGTCATACGCAGCTTACAGATCAGATCCGCTTGAAACCCATGGGTGATGTCATGTCGAACTAGAGGCCGAACGCACGATCTGCTGCCGAGGGGATCAACCATTCAACAGAGTTGGAGAGCAGAACACCTATCCAATAGTCCCTTCCGTCCGTATGAGAAGCCAAGATTGATGCGTGGGGCCAAAGCAGTGAGGGTTCTGCTCGGATCGCTTTGTTGTCATGATACATGAAGAGACTGCCTACGATGTGTGATATGCTGTAGGCCGTCTTTCAGACTGATCAGGGTATACATGGGGACAGCAGTAAGATATCGAAACGTTCTGTGTACCTTTTCGTAAAACGTGCATCTTGCGAACAACTTGTGGAAAGTAAGCTAGATCGTCATCGTTGAGCCCCGACTCTGAAGTACAAAGGCAACCTATGCAGGACCATCATAGCAGATTAATATAGCAGAAACAGATCGTAGAAGCTCAGCCTATCACGATCAAGGGACTTTCTCCAGTCCCCACCATGCAGCTTCTAGCGCCGAACCCGAGGAGCAAACAGTGTGACATCATATGAACCCCATATCATCTTTATAGAGATGTTCGAAAGGCGTGATTGATAAGATCGCTGCCATGCGGCAGGAGTGGAAATGCGCTAAAACGCATCAATGTCTTCCCTCCCGTCTCCAGCTACTTGGCGGCGAAGTTCCACGCGACCTCCATTCCATGCATGACTAAACATTTGTAACAGCCCACCTTCTCAATTCGGCAGCCCACCATCAGCTCGTTAGCGGAATTGCCTAGATTCGTTTCCCCCCATTACGACGTAATCTAATACTGCCCCCCCCCAGCTACTTTTAGCTGGGTTGTAAGGATTCTTTCGCGGGCACATTCATGGATTCTAGTAGGTCTCTCGAAGGCAGGGTAGCTGTTGTTACGGGGTCCTCTTCCGGGCTGGGCTGGGCTATTGCTCTTCTCTTTGCTTCGCACGGGACTCGCCTGATCATTTGTGCGGATTTGAATCCCGTCACGGCCACAGGTGGTGTCGACGAGCAGCCAGAGATCAGTACGCATGACTTGATATGTGAAAGGCATGGTCCTGAGAAAGGAGTCTTTGCAAAGACGGATGTTGGGAAGGGACCTGACGTAGATGGTTGCGTTCGCGAGGCGGTTCGCTTAGGTGGAAGGCTGGATATGTGAGTCGGAAGTCAATCTACTTGACTCCTTAGTGTTAGAGAAGGTGATGTGTCCGAGACGCTGGTGGTGTGACGACTCTGAGGACTGCAAGCAAGATTGACTTCATAACGAGACAGCTAATTTGGACATCAAATAGAATGGTCAACAACGCTGGAATTGGTGCTCTAGGGGTAAAGATTCATGAATTGGAAGAGGATGCGTGGGATAAGATGATGTAAGTGATTTCAACGTGTGGGCTCCACTTGTAGCTCACCTTTCCTACCCTGGTGTGATAAGGAATGACACATGTAACCAGAACGGTAAATCTCCGGAGCGTATACCTTGGATGCAAATTTGCATGTGCACAGTTCCTGAGACAGGAGCTTGGCATCACTGGACACAGAGGCTGGATCGTAAACACTGCCAGCATTCTGGGGCTTGTGGGTTTTGGTGGGCTTCGTAAGTCGCCAGTGCTTGTTCTATGCTCTGTCGCGTAAGAGAAGAAGGCAAAACGTGGTTATTGAGTTATGGACATAGGAAATGCTGATCCCTGTGTCTGAACCAGCTGAATACTGCGCCTCCAAAGGCGCAGTCGTTACTTTGACAAAGCAAGTCGCTATAGACTATGCGCCAGACAAGATCCACTGCAACGCAATATGTCCCGGTTGTATGTGGTCCCGTTTTATACACACATATGGTGCCGCCGATCGTTATAAGACATGCCCTAATCGTTTTCATATAGTCACTCGAACAGCGATGACAAAGTCTCTCATCGAAAATGAGACGATAAGCGCTGGGATCATGACACGAACACCTTGGGGCACATGGGGAAAAGCCGATGACATAGCAAAGGCAACTTTGTTCCTCGCAAGCGATGATGCAGCTTGGGTGACTGGCGTGGCTTTGCCGGTAGACGGGGGCTATTTAGCCTCGTGAGACAAGCGCAATACTGATGCGGTCCATAGACGACTTTACTTCTGATCATGATAGTCGATAATCCGTAACTCGTCTGATGCACCATAATATGCAATCCAGGGGCCACCTTGCTGGCAGGGTACGAATTTGTGGGTGATAGTACACATGTCTTATCGGCCACGACACTTTGCGTATCATTATAGACCATAACGACATGGGTCCGAAAAGTTCAGATTCCTGAAGCACCTTATGCAGAGGCTATGATCCCTATCGTTTTCTCCTGTCGATAGTCCGACGATAAACACAGGGAAGCCTTGACAAGCGGTTGGAGGAGTTATACATTGTTGGTCAAGGATCTCGTCTAAAGACACTAGTGCTCCGCTTGTTCATTTGCCTCTTCACCTAAAGCCATTTGGAAGCCGCAGCTGAGCCACCCCAAGTACCCTTATCGTGCACATTTCGAACATCTCAGGGATTCCCTTTGCCCATACTCCTCAGCCACTTGACCCATCGCTTCGTAAGTACGAGTCAATCTTGCTTACTTCTTCACCCTCCAGCAACAGGCAAGCAGCAGGGTTGACCTCGACTTGACCTCGATGCCGTTTGTTGCCTTCACATAATGCTTGTAGTATTCCTGTTTACGATAGCGAAGTCCGATGACTCCAAGTGGCTTTGCCGCGACAGCTCTCGGGGTCCATAGTACCAACGCGCGCCCTTTCCTTTCGCGAGTCCTCCTCTGGCGATCAGTAAAGTTGGAGCGTGGACCATGGACTGCGAGCAACGCCTGCTCTGCTGTTATTGGGTAAGGAAAGTCAATTCTGTTAAGCTGTCAGCACAGGGGAGATTGATGGATTGAAAGCATGGTGTAGCGGCGCCCAGATATGATTTCATTGAGTAGGGCATAGTTGCAGCCTGCGCCACAGCATGTCATTGAGAGAATTGTTTGGAGGACTTGCGGATAAGGACCGATTTGATCTGGCACTGGAAACCAAATTCATATTTTACTCCAACCGTGCTCACGAGTGCCATCGCACTCTCCTTGCTAGGGTTCGAGTCTTTCAATGTGAATATAATGGGGCCTACTTCTCGCATTATATAGATGTGGTGACTCTGACGCCTACTTTCACACAGCCTAATTGCTCCCCAGTTTGCTGCTATCAATAGGAGTCTGGACGTTTTCCTGTGGCAGTCCTTCACATTTTCCCGTACTTTAGACGGGTCCAGCGCTTGAGAACTTGGAGAAAGACAAGGCGATCATCCAAATCCTATTTGAGATATCCGAACAGTGAGCTGTTTGGCCCCTTATTAACATCTCCGGCTTTCAAACATCGAAAGTATCGAACGTTCTACTTACAGGACTGGTTTATATTTGGTGTGATCGAGACCGTAGTTGAAGATAGATTCACCCTCCCATCTATTGGCTTAGGTCCAACCGATGGATCTACTGGTATTTGCCGAGGTTAGAATGAGTATTCGACTCGTATCCGAACCTGCTCCAACGTTCGCCATTTCATTTCATCCCACCGACTCAGAAGTATTCACAAGCTACATCGAAAGTGGGGTCTTTTCGTTTATATATTACGGTGCATACCGTTGCCAGTAATCCTCTTGACACTACTTCGATCTCCCAAAAGGTCTTGGGAGTCCTATCCAGTTTGTATCATAGTCGTATTGAACTCGCTTCTAGATACCTACAGAAAATCTACCAAGCCTACTGGGATGTCCTCTCTGGCAACGAAAGATCACTTTGTCTTGGCGGAAAGCTGCAGGAGCGATGAATTCCTCATACTCTCCATCTCCTATCATGAAAGTCAATTGAGACTTGAGCCTCCACTAGCGGGTTTCAAAGCCGACCGAACATGACCATAGAGTGTTGTGCGTTGTTTGTCTGTTCCTCATGGGTGAAATGCATCCCATCGTGGCTCTAGCCTACCATCAGTCTAATGACGAGCATCATCTGGTGGTGGTCGGCCAAAAAGCCTGGGCACCGGCGAGATCCGATACTGAAGCTGGCGTCTAGGGTAGGGCAGCGTCATACTAATGTTGTGGCTTACGGGTCATCGGCCTGACCCACATAAAACTATTTAGCGAAAGTTATATTCAAGGCATA
This sequence comes from Stereocaulon alpinum, assembly GCA_018257865.1. Taxonomy (NCBI): domain Eukaryota; kingdom Fungi; phylum Ascomycota; class Lecanoromycetes; order Lecanorales; family Stereocaulaceae; genus Stereocaulon; species Stereocaulon alpinum. Next base: position 170,612 of record JAEUBA010000056.1, on the reverse strand, counting down.
ACGAAGCCATAGCGGGGTCCGCGTGTTCCTTCAGAGCTTATTGGTTATTATCAACAGCTAGGCGCACTTTCTCATTTTTTCCGCATCACCCGCCGATGACTGCAAGGCTTGAGAACAGTACCCCACTCTTAGGCATGAAGGCTGCAGTCAAACGAGGGTCGTATGCAGATGTCCTTTCCTTTTGCTCACTCAATCGGATCAGATCTCACTTCGCGCCCTTCAAAGATCCGAAAGTAGATCGCTGCACTGTGCAGATCTTCTAGACCCGGCCAGCAGATCCCATGCTGCCTTCCTTCGCCGACATCTAGGCCAGCATGTTACCAATATCTCAACGCTCCCGTGACATCCCAGTCAGCCAGATGTCATCTGATTTGAATGACTCCCAAAGACAAGCTTCCAAGATCTACGTCTTGTTCCAGGCCCTGCGCCTCTAGATAATCGGTTTGCCCACGCGCAATGGCCATCCTTGAGGTCACTGTCGTTCAGCACAACGTTGATCTCCACTGAAGGACCCAACGGGCCTCTCCCGCGATCTCGGGAGTAGTACCATAGAGACTGTTGCGAAAGTGCTTCACACCACTGAGCAGCTGCCAACATGTGCTTGGCCATTGGTGATCATCAATACATTCGGTCATTTGCATGGACAGGGTTCCAGGGTATACAAATGGAAGATTTATGCGCTTTAGACGTGGTGTAACGATTAAGTGTGGATTTGCAGTAACGATCTTCGCCACATGTTTGTCGTATCCTGTGCGCCTCGCGGAGGTTCCGTAGAGATTCCGCATAGTCCTAGTTTCCTGCATCTCATCGATCAGACGGCGCGAACTCTCCCTTCGAGTGGTTCCATATTTTATTTGACTGAATACCAATCGCTGGTCTTGTTCAAAGTATTCTATCGCCCCACCATGACAGGTGACATACAAACCCATCCCAATATTTGTTGTGAACGAGTCGGGCAATCCATTGAAGAGATTGTATTGTTCCAATGAAAGCTCCTCCTGATCAATTCCCATGCGTCCTGTCGTAGCGTTGGAGCTGTATGACAGTTTACCTTGGAGACGAGGTATCTGGATCCACTTTCCAGACATTGTAGCAAGAACAGAGGACACGTTTCCCACCATATCATAGATTCTGGTATCGCAGCATGGCATCGATAGATGCACAAGTCCCTCACGTGCAAAGCACATCGATCATATCACCGATGTTGTGTGCTATCGGCTAAACAAGAACAGTCCTTTGAAACGCTCCAGACAAGCAGCCAACTAGGGCTTGCATATGGCTACTGCCGCTTAATAGTAACATGCATGTCTCAATCGATCAGAGCGGCCTGTCGATGGTCCGAATCACGCACTCGGAGAACTTCGTGCTCTTTCCTCAATACGACGGAGCTCATCCTTGTTTTTGTTCACCGTAAAAATCGTAATCTGACCACTTCTTTCCCGTTAACGAGATCTGATCGGAACCGAGACTAAGACTTCGTCCCCACACCACGGCCGAGCCTCCACCCTTTCCCGCCAATTGCCAGATCCGCTCCAGATATATACCATTCTTCAATCTCCCCGCTCCAACAAACTCAGTGATCTTGCGTCTTCCTGGTCCAGATCTTATCATTATCGCAAGTCGCAATGGCATTCTCCTTCAATGACCAAACGCTGTCCATGGACGAGCTCCAGGTGGCATGCGCCCTGAATTTGTTCACGGGCGTTGCGGACGAGACCTTGGGCAGCATCATTGGCTTCCGTCGAGGAGGTCCAGGTGCACCACCGGTTCCCTGCGATGGCCTGGTCAACGAGCTTCAGCGTACTCAACATGCAGCATTCGCTATTGTCTCAAACGATCCGGCCTGTTGGGAGACTAGAGCACGGGAGGAGTATAAAAGATGGTGGGAGGTCCATAGCCAAATCGTTCAGAGGTATGTGGCGGTGTTGCAGATATTGTCTGAGGCTAACAAGGTATGTAGACTTAAAGCCGAAGGCGCAATCGTTCCGTACCTTGCCACTGAGAGGGAGCATACCGCATAGCACAGAGCGAAGGGAACCACAGTGCTGAACATGAGGGGTGCAAAGGGCATACATGTAGAGGGTGCTGACGGTGTTTGGCGGTGTTTGGCGGTGTTTGGCGGTAGATGAGGGTGTTTTTCTGTCGGCTGGGATGTAGAGTATGGACCACTGCAGCATGAAGAGCCTCAATTGCGTTTCGCCTGCAAATCGTCCGTCTCAGCAGAGCTCAAAAGGACTTTCACGTTAGTCACTGAGCCCGCTCGCCTGCTTCCTCTCCGTACCCTTTTCAGGTATTCAGGCTACGCTCGCGCTCGGTGCAAAGTAATGCCCGGCGAAGCTGAGGACGGAGGACCGTGCAGTAAGAAAGCGCAGTCGCTCACTAGTGTCATAGATCCTTCGCCTGATACAACGGAGATGCAAAATCCACAGCGTGCCTCATAGAAATGCTACGTCAGGTCCTGCAGCTACTCTCGCTTTGTGCCTACATGCTGAAACAAAATTGCGGAGAACAGTCTGCTGACGTCGGATAACATTGAGGCAAAAGAAGGCTGAGGTTCTGTAAGGCTACACCGCTCCCAAGGGCTGAATAAGGCCATCCAATAAGACATTACAATTGATGCGTCCCTGCTTAGGCGTCCCGATTAACATCTAAGTACCACGTGTAACGATTAAGGGTTCGCTCGCAAAATGTACTTGTATGACCGCGGGAAGCCAAGCGACTTGTTCGCCATGTTACATCCGGAATATCTGCAAAAACTAGGCACTGAGACAATGCTCATGTGATGATGGATAGCCCATTGACTCACTGTTGTTCATCGCTATGCCGAGAGCGCGGTACCACAGACTCAGCTCGTTGCTGCTGATGTCAAGTGACTACGAGCTGAGGACCGGATTTATTGAGCGCGAAGTCAATCGCGACAAGACCTGCTTGTCAGGGAATAACCGAGCGAATCGATTGCAATGTTGCATTCGGAGTATATTGTTCGCCGAGAAAATAGATCCTAGGCTGAACATTTGGTGTTGCGAGGATATATGCATACGCAACAGCATTTGCCTTGTCATGGAAAGGCCAAGCAAACGGTATGGAACCTTGTGTTACCAGTGTTTTAATAAACGACAGAGCAATCGTCTGACGCTGACTGTGCGCTCAACATGTCGTCGACGACTTGGCTGATGACGGGAAGAATTGTTCTGTGAGCACCTTCAGGCTGGCGCATTAGTCGGCCAGCCTCAGCCGCTTAAGGCTCTGTGCGACTTCAGCCAGCTGCAGGCTTGAAAGTAGCTCTCTTCTCGAATCCGTCTAGTATTCGCCTATAGTGATGAGGCAGTATGTACGATGCAAGGTCCGGTTTGGTGGCGGGAGCAACTGTACATTCCTCTTTCTTGCGACGCTCTCTATATCTGTCTTCAAAGATGCTAGAATGAAATGCAAGGCCACTTGGCGCGATCGCCTTCGCTATCCACCGTTCATGGGTATCATCCAAAATAATCACGTATGTTGTTCCTCTCCTAACTCCCCGCGTCTGAGGTCCTTTCAGCAGTGGAAGCCGGTATTCCGGTCTCTCTCAATCTTTCGAAGCATTGCTACACCCTTTTAGAAATATAGTTATAGTCTCAAATGCTTCGAAATCCATATCGAGTGCCTTCGTTGTAATCGTAGTCATTTTAGAGCTCCATCGTGCCAACTCTTCCCCCAACCTCACTTGATCCGCCCATTGGCCCCTGAGCCACTCGTCTTCCCACTGTAGCCAGCATCTCTTGGGCTTCAGGATGATCCCCTACCCACCGCTTCAACCTTTCGTGAAGATATATAAGGGTTTCATGCTTAGCGACAGCGACTTGATACGCAGCACTTTCCACATCACCCCTCCCACCACCAACTAGGTTACTAAATGTCTGAGCAGGCTTGATGAGGTATGGTACGACAGTACCAATAGCCGGTTCGGTCATGATAGCCTCAACCCCAGACTTTGGTAGAGCTGGGGCACCGCATTTGGTGGCTAGCTCCCCCTCCGTTAGCAATTCGAATGGTGAAACCGAGATCAACGTAGTCGGTAGTGGTGCCCAATGTGCAGTGATCACGGCTGCGATGACTGACAGCGCTGCTAGTGCAGTATCTTTGAGTGCGACAGTCTCTGCGGCGCTGACAACATCGCGCCAGAAGTTGGGAGAATTTGCGGTGTAGAAGTAGTACAATGCTCTGGCGGCTGCGTTCTCCTGATCAGCCATTTCCAAAGTCGTGTCTTTACTGCCATTGAAGACATATGCTAAAGTCTTGAAGGCCTCCTCATTGGCTGGCCGCGCTGGAACAAAGACTAAGGGCGAAGGGGCCCGACCCCTAGGAAGAAGAGTCACTCGTGGAAGCGATGCCAGGACATGGAGGTCATTATTTGGAGCCTGCCCGTGGGCCCATTGAGCTGTTGTCACCATTTGCAGAGCACTCAACAGACGATTCAACGTGGCTTTCACCATGGTATGCTGACCGAGGAAGTCCTTTGGGTAGACGGAGCACCATATCCCAAGATAAGATGCTGAACGGGCGTAGAGGAAAGTGAGATCGACCGGGTCTTTGTCGTCCGGGTATAAGAAATAGCTTAGCGCATGATCGTGCATACCGTTCTTGCGTAAGAAATCGAGTGCGAATTTTGAGGCCTTTGTCCAATTGGTGGTGGGGTTGAGAGGGATTGTCTTGTACTTTGAGCTTAGGTACGTTGTGTAGAACCCGAGCAAGTTCACGTGCATCAGGAGATCGTCTTTGTAATCGACCATATGTATAGCTGCAAAATGAAGCAACCCCCCATCCATAACCCCGTATTGTCGCTCTATCTCTGGGATCTGCGAAGTCCTTATTGGCTCACTGTCAATCCTCAAAAGAATGTCCAACAGCCTTGCCTGTGCCACTGTTTTATCTCTTTTAGATGGCTGTCCGTCTTGCCCTACTGTGGAGAGGCTGCATATTGAGTATATCAATCCGTAGATATCTTTGTCCCTGAATATTCTTCGCCACATCAAACCCCCCTCCACAAGCCCAATAGCACCCTGGTTGAAAGCGTCAGGAAGCAGGAGTCCCAGTATAACATCATGTGCCCGTCCGGCAACAGCGGTGTCCTGGGTACACAACCACAATCTGACCAAAGCACAAACAACATCTGCCTTCCCAGCCACAATTCCAACATCGCTCAGCCTTTGTTTCGCCTTTTCCAACAGACACAATGTAGTCAGGTTGAGTGGGGGTGATGGGGCTACCAGACCAGCCAGGAGGTCTGCCGGAGGATCAATGGTCAGCACTCGCGAAAAGGTGTACCTCTTGGGGGCTATGAGTCGGTCGATGAGATTGGCTACTGGTGTAGGGCGTTGTTGTAGAGTTGGAAGGAGTGCTGAAAGCTTGTTGAGGAGGGCATCTCGGTCAGATTCAGTGATAGCTTCTAGCGAGAAATTAGCTTTGCTAGAAGGTGGAGATATGGAATGGCAGACCAGCGACTTGCCCGTCGACGCTCTCAAGGAGCTTCTCATTCAAGCCTCTGCCGGGGTCATCGAGGACTGCTTGCAGATGGGCTTGCACTTCTCTAACGAGGGCTATGAAGGCCATCGTGGTCACTGTCGTTGCGTGATGAGGTGACGCGGGCTTTTTGTTTTGAGCTCCAATGAAGCTTCTTCAAACCTCTGCTTCACTCACAGCTTTGGGATCTCCACGTCCACCTTCTCTCCATGATATAATTATACGGACCGAAAGGATGAAGGACGCTACGATTCGAGGTTTATATTGCCAAGGCTGGGCGCCGAATTGGGAGTCATCGCGGTATAATTCCGAGCCTGAGAAGAGCGAGAACTCTAGCTAATTCACTCACCTTGAGCTATCCTGTCGCCCAATGGAAAGCCAATAAGACTCCCAGCATGGCGCCAGCATCAAAGCCTAAAGGAGGCCCTCGCGTCAAAAAAGAAGGAAAAGGTGACCTCTACCGAATTGGCGGGGTCGACATCCCATACGATCCAGAGCTAGAACTTGGTTTACCCAAACCGGCACCTTTGTTTCCCGTCAGTATATCGCAAGCTCTGAGGAGTTTTCCGCTGAGAATCTCCAGGAATACAAAGTCCCCACTTCGAAGCCTTTGACTGCAAGCGAAAAAGACCAGGTCGCCCGCTTTCGATCGCTCCGGGAGAGCATTCATAATGGGCCTCTATACACAATACTGGGGGACAACGTACGGGTTGGGAAGCCTGGAAATAAGGCTGCTGCATCTTTCAACCCTTTCGAGGGAATGCCCAAGTACAGCCAGAGGTACACGAAGAAGAGGCGAATGATACCCAAATTAGACACAAGACCCTACGGTATGATGCTCGCAATCACGTCGAGGAAGACATCTATTATATCATGGTTCGCTTTTAGCGTATAACACCTGCATGAGGTGGGCTAACACGCAATCTCCCCAGTGCTCAAATTCTTCCCCAAAGAACTCTGGTCTATCCTCGACCCCACCGCCACCGAAACCAACGGTGTGATCGACAGCAGCTCAAAAGGCAAGAGTCTACGAATACCCGGCTATGAAAAGATGGATGATATAGACCTCGAAATGTCCGGGGACGAAGGCGAAGAGAAGGTACAGAGAGATCCAGAAGAGGATGAACCATTGGAAGGTGAAGAGATAGACGATGAATTCGACGATGACGATGATGGTGGAGACTACAACGCGGAACAATACTTTGATGATGGCGGGGATGATGCTGGCGATGATTACGATGGCGGGGGCGATGATGGAGGAGGAGGAGAATATTTCTGAGGCTTCTCATAGAGGGTTTGATTGGGAGGTTATTTATAAGCGAGGATTGCCGGCGCTGGAAAAGGAACCATGATACCCTTGATTTTTCGAAAGCGCATGATGGGCGAGGATGGTAGTATGGTCAAGTCTGAACAAGGGCGGCCGGCGCCGAATTATGAATCAGGGTACCCATGTTCGTGTGACTTGTAAAGATTGATTGACGCTGTACCAAGTTCCTACTTCTCCCGCACTCCTTCACAGATCGCAAGCCTTGCTTTGATAAGCCTCTACTGCCGCTATCATCCTCTGTTAACAAAGCTTTGAACGCTGAAGAACACTGAGCATTGCGACCCTTGGCTGATCCTGCCACGGTTGTCTAGGGACCCTTTGCAACTGTAAGTGTGCGCTCTCCGTGCGTCCCTCTTAAAAAATCCGTGGCAGTGCCATTAGCACGCAAGACCTAGAGTTTGCCTTTGAGGTCCCTTCATTGGTCGCCCCTCATCTACTCCTTCCGTTTTATGTCGTCTCTTCTTCCGCTCGATGTATCCTATAGTCGTTTTACTTGCTGTTCTTCCTTCGATGTGATTTTCTTCACTTGGTTCGTCCCCACTCCTAATACCCTTCACTATTTCAGCTCTCTTCCCTCCGACCCCCACTGTCGTGGATATGGCTATATCCGAAACTCTGTATGCTGCACTTGCCGGCGTCGCTTCTGGCTCGGGCTCATCGATGTTTTATGGCTATCTATACTGCTTGGACGGCCGGATTTTTTGCATCAGGCGATCGCCGGGCGTTTTCCGATGTTAGAGTCTCGGACTCAGGATTAGCCAACTCGCTGGGTCTTCATCAAGGTCGAGATTGAGAGGAGGACATGATTTGGAGAAATTCTGTAAGGCTCTCGCTGCTGCCGCCCGCGGTGTCCGTATAGTCTTTGGTGAAGACGCAATGGTAGCCGTGAACTGTTGGCGCAGCGATACTGGTGACTGATTTCTTGGGTATTGTGGAGGGCAACGTAAGATATATGCTGGAGAAGGTATAAGTGACACTTCTCGGTGGGCTTATGGAAAGGTCGTCTCAGAAGGGATGCCAAGGTTACATTCTAGCATTCACTAGCGCAACGCTGACTTAAGTCGCGCTTTGCTTGGGTAATTATCCAAAGGGGGTGCTTCACAAGTGCTGGATTACATAGGATGTTCGAAAGTACCGAGAAGGACACATGCATGCGTTTCTCAGCCAACACAGGAGGTAGCTGCAAAGCCGTAGGGAGGTTATATGAAGGCTTTCATGTAACTACAACGAAAGGTCGGACTAGAAGATTGAGGTACTCAAACGCTCTCGCCCAACGCAGTGTGCTTGTTAGGCTGCGAGCCAAGGGCGTCGGGCACCCATGTTGCCCATGTGTCAATAGGTTCGCGCATTACCCACGGTTCCATGCCCATTGTCAACTACTATCGGATGAAATATGCTTGACCGAAAGGCAAAGTCGACATTCATACTAAGCTGCGAAGTATGTCACGACAAAATCGTGAAATTTGGGACCAGACTGAGCTGCGTCTGCACACTGAGGACACAGATGTGGCTTGCAGCTCCGCTCTACAAGTCCTATAGATAACTAGATAATTATACATAGTGAACAACATGATTCGTTAGGAGATTCTGAGAGCACAATCAATCCCATATCTAATGCAAGGGAAGGGCGAGGCCAATCTATGGCTCAACCATAGCCTGAGGATTTTTCCAATCACGTTCTTGGTTACGGATTCATTGCAAACCGCGTGAAGTCAGCACTCGTCGACCGAGAAGTGCAGGAATATTCGACATTGGCATGGAGTCAGGGGGACCCGTAGATCCCTAGGTAGCACAGCCCCCAAAGCCACGTCCTCCAGCGCCGGCATTTGAAAACTCTACGATCAGCGCTCAATGAGCAGTCATCGTAGGCCAATCTTGGGACCTCGACAAATAAGGAATGGTGAGTCTTGTCAATGCATTGACGCGTGGCCCATCTCGCTTGTTGGACGTATGTCAATATGCGAACAATGATATATTTATAGGAACTCAAGAATTGCAGGCCCTTGTTCTTTTTCTCCGACTTTCAGAACGCCTCAATGCGATGTAAAGTTCTGTATATCGGAAGCGAGATCAGTACCCAGACACCGCAATCAAGCATACAATGTGACAAATGAGTCTTTAGTCTTTCAATATGGCTTTGCTGTGTCGGATAAGCATGCACCATGCTTGATATCGATTGCAGCTCCGTGTCAGCTCCACAATAACGCATGTTGAACAGCCACCGTATCACTTCGGTATGGACACTGATGCCGCGGAGGGTCCGTCTTGGGTCTTCGGATGACCGGTGCGTCGTCGTACCGGAAGAAAAACCGGCTGCCAGTCAACAGCTTCGGGCATACCTGTCAAGATGTCACTGAATCAGAAGTACCTAGACACTTGCACAGAAAGCAGCACCGTGATCAAATGTGGAATTTTTTGTCGCGAATATCCTTCTCTCGTTTGTTGTTCTTGTACTTCGACAACGGTGGTATTTCCTCTAATAATTGCCACATTGGGCTAAAACTTGCGGCCCGTACCTGACCCAAGCAACGGCGCTACCGACTTTGACAAGCCTCTTTTCCGATTTTGGCAGGGATAAGCGCTGTGGCGACATCACAGCCACTGTTCAACGGCAAAACAGGACATCTGTAGGAGGAAGGGTATGAAGAATTCAGTGATTCTACATCTATCCCAACGCTTTTCGGATGTAGAGATTATCGGCGATTCGAGAATATTCTGTGCTGATTACCAAGCACCCTTTGAGTGGTGAGCTCTTGTCGACATTGTGATTGATCTCAATATTGATCATGATGATGGTGGAACCTTTCCTAGTCTTCGTACAAGTATTCTCCCTCTTCCAATCCGGTCACTGTTGGCTCAGGGTGTTCATCACTCCAGTCTCAAGTGCTGATCAAGCTTTTACTTGTACTCGGCTCTTCGTAACCGAGCTTACAGGCCGCCTGATCATGGGTGTCCCACACTCATTGTCTTAACACGACCGAGAACCGCAGGTCTGAGGAGGGACTTCGCCCCATATCCTGCGCTTGTTGATTCGCCACCTATGGCGAAGTTCATTGACCAAAATTTCGTTGTTGCGATGCAGACGAGTGGCTCACAACAGTTTAGAGCAAGGCATATTTCAATGCTACTCAGCTCAGCTGACGATGCTCTCCCGAATGTGCCATATCAGCGTAGCGGTGAGGATATAGCGAATGAACCCCGTATATTCGACGATACATAGCTTTGTGGAGCATACGGTGAACGAGTACGACATGTGGCGAATCCGAGTGGTGATGTGGTCTTGGATGATTCCTACTGATCCATCAGCACACTCATTGACAGAGTCTCCAAGCCTTTCGCCTCTTGGGAGCTAGAAGCTTCCTTCGCCGCCACCTCTTCCTACAATCTTGCCTTGTATACAGTGTCACACCTTGGTGGTATTCTTCAGAGACGACCATAGTATCAAAAATTGTGGCAAAGACAAAAACCGTGCTTCTTCTCGTATACCTGAATTCTCCAGCAGTTAGCTTGCTTGAGCCTGCCATGGTTCGCGGCTCGTCAAAACTCTGCGAATCGCTGTTCAGGGTCTCATTGAACTTACCACTATTTCGAAGAACCCTAATACATCTTTCGTACTTGGGGGGCCCTCGGGCTGCAGTACAGTCAGGCAAAGTGGTCTGGACTGAGAGGCTGGAGTAAGGGAACTGCTCTATCGGAAAGCTGTCTGTCAGGCAGCAGGATGTGTGCAGGCCCGCCTTCTTTCGCTAGCAACACTTGTACTCAAAAGTCTCTTACAATGTCGAGTTCATCACAAAGGAAGAGTGTTGAGGTAGTTGACACGTTTCTCCCGTATACAGGATAAGATACAGACTGTATTTGGCAATTGGCCCAAGCGCATGGCGGATGTCTGGATTCGATCGTTGCAATGAATCCGGCATAACTGAAGTGTACTAACGCTAAAAGAACATGACGAATGGAGAGGCCGGACTAATTTATTGCCACAATCTCGTGGCGGTGGAACCTCCAATGATGAGAAGATATGATTACGAGCTTCTAGCAGGGGCATTAATCCAATGATTCTCTTCTTGCTATGTTACGGGGAGGACCCATGAAACCAGCCGAAAAGCTAATTCGCTCGATGTAATGAAAGCAAGAAAGGCGTCAGCACTGGGCGTTCCTGTCCTATGACCTTACCTATGCAGGATTTACGATCCGCAATCAATCTACTACGTGTCGTCGGTAGCTCATCCCACCAGATGTGATGCAACGAATCATGATAGACTACAAATCGTTCCGATGATTCAGCCAGGAATTGTCAGCTGCTTGACGGTGGCAACTCTTGCCTGCTTGTAGCTACAGCAATAGATCACAGGCAATTCAAAAAATGTGACTAGGTGCATACATCCCGGTCAAAAGCCTGGACTGTGATGCAATGAAAGCTCTCGACTGGTTCATCCTCGGAATTGCCTTGTTCCTCTTGCAAGGCGTTCTGCGCACGGAAGCACTCCATTGCCATAGATACGAGAGGCTTACCTCCACTTAAGTAGATTGAGAGTAAGCGGGCTCCACTCCTCTCGTGACGATTTGCCTAGCCGGAAGGACAAACCCGTAGGTTTACACCCACTTTTCCACTCAGCTGCAGGTTTGGGCGGTAACGTGGTGTCTGCATCCGTGTGCTATGACAGGTGGCACCAGAAGTCGTTCCTCAAACGCAGAAGTTTCTGGTCTGGAGACTCTTGGTTGGTTACTGTGCTAGTCCCTGTCCAGTCACGTCGTCATATGTAGGCGCCTTTCTACTATTATGACGTGTATACACATAATCTAAGCAGGTCACAATTGGCTAAAGAAAACCACTAATGCAGGCAAGACAATGATAACAGACTATTGACATTCGTATAAAACGTCGACCACTAGTCCCTTTGGTTTCGTATTGTTGCAGACGGTGAATAGTACATAGTGTGATCCGAGTAGAAGTCACGCGATAGTATACTGTATGATCAGGCGTGCTGACCCATTGAACGAGTAATGCAGATGCGAAGAATTAAGTGCAAGCAAAAATCCTTCGCGACAATGGCTCGTGGTTGCAATTGGCGTAGTGCAAAGCGAATTATCTTGTATGCATGATTTGTAAGACGACTTCAAGCGTTGTTGCATGGGTTTCTAGGCCGAAATTAAAGTCAGACTTTAGTATGACTAACACAGCGCTGGTAGGGAGTGCCTGCGATTGCCGTCGACGTCCTGAATCATCCCCTAATAGTTCATCTTCGGAGATTCTCCCAGAGATAAGCAACCTCTACGCTCCCTTTCTAGATCGATAAGGGCAACATGCATGAAGCGCGCAACCTTCCAAGCTCTAGATTTTGTTCGAGAGGATATGATGCATCAATGAGCAAATTCGGCAGCCCGTATTGATGAAAGGGAAGTGAGTCGTAATAACCACACCTGCGGTTATCGAACAATTAGGACGAATAGATGGCGTGTACAGGGCCCACAACCTTGAGCGGGTTTGTGGTTGCACTATAAAAGTTGCAAGGCTGTGCCTGGGTCCGGAAGTCAGTCTTTCCGCCACTTTGCTATCACAATGCGTTGTACTTGGTATAGTCCGATATCACGTGGGTTCTTGCCTGATTACGTGTGAAGTATGGGGAAGGTCGTCAAATAGGACATCCATGAAAAAGAAGCGAATTCACTCAAGAAGATAGAATATTGTGCTCATCCCGAAAGTTACCACATGTGACTTCAAGGCAGACTTTGGCTTCTCGAAGTACGTTAAACAAAACTAGAACAGTAGCATTCGGGGCTTCCCGTGCTACTCAGTCACCAAAAGATAACAGCTAATTTAGAAAAGGAAGGTAATGTTCAATAGCGCTGCATGTAATCTCCCTACTCGTTCATGCAAGAGAGTCGCTGCATCTCTGCTGCTGTTTCAAGTTCTGACAGGCATATCAGATTATAGGGCGGACACTGCACGTCTATAGGTCCAATCCTAGTTGCTGGCAGGGCATACTCATGTATTGAAGATCTCTGCGGGCTTGATGAAAAAAATGCTTTCTGAATATCGCACCTTATGTCAGCTTGTCTGCCAGGCATCGGTCACGAAGAAGTCGTCATCAATTGGATTTTGAAGCTCCCAAGAGAGCGTCGAGCGAACTGGGAAAGCCTTAGATCGAATTATTCCCTTGGTTCATATATTCAGGTCTGCAATGGGAGGAAAAAGGATCTCAGATGAAAGATTCGGCAACCTCAGCATACTCGTTTCTCGGCTTCAGCTCGAACTCGACGTCACCCTTTTGAATCATCCACATCAAAGACAAGAGATTCTTCAAGTATTTACATGCAGAGCCTCTACCAAGCGAGCCCCATGAACGAACCCCTAGAGCGTGAGTACGCCAAGTTATGGTATCTCAAGGCAGGCTTCGGGGCCTTGTTCTGGAGCCCTCCTGGGGCAGTACGAAGTTTTGTGTCCTTGACGTGCCTCTACCCACTATGAACACCTTACAGCAGCCGGAGAAACATTCGAAGACTTTTGAAGTCGGTTGCTGCTGATGAGACTGATCCGTACTTTGATCTTTGTTGCGAGTGGTTCATGCACGCCAGTAAAAAGTGACAAATCCCTCGTCAATTTCTTTGCATCGTTGATAGGCAAAATGGTTACAGATATCAAGCCAAGAACGCCGGGCTTGTGGTGTTGTATGGCAATGCGCCGTCATCAGAATCACTATCGAGGACACCAAAAGCATCAAATCGTACTGGGGTTATTGGTGTGCCAAGTAGAAGCGCTAGCCGTACTGTACCCTCCTCCGTCGCCCCCCGGAAAGGTTGCCCCAACCGCTTGCCGATCGGGGAGCGGATGGCGAACGCATTAGCCCGAACACGCCCACGAATCCTTCCTTATTGGTTGGCAGCCACCTAGAGTGGCCCTAGAATCCTCATCTTGCCGCCCTTATAATTCTAAGTACGGGGCATTTCTCTATTAGGGTTAGGGCCCCAGCATTAGCACACCAAGAGTGCTAGCGAGATTCAAGACTTTCATCGGAACATCAAGGTTCTAGCGCCGTCAAACTTTAGATATATCACTCAGTTACACTTGTGCATGATGACATTGCACACGAATATTTGGCGGCAATACTAAGCCGTCCACTGGTTGTAATCTTTTGGATTCTCTTGAGTCTTACGCATCTGGCCTCATGGAACTCTTCATGGCGAAGGATCTTCCTGCAGTGCCATCTTGTTACCATGTATCCTTCGATATAAAGTCGCGTTACCCTTCATCCGTCCAGTTCCAAGCTGAAAGTGGGATAGATTGCCAATTTTCTCTCTGTTAGCTCAAGTTGCTACTTCCTCAGCGCAACAAACCCCATTACATTCATGGGACAGCACGCTCAGAAGGACAGCCGCAGATATTATGCAAAAGCTTGCTAAAAGTACATTGGACGATGATACTGCAACAAGTTCAACCATTTGACATGTATAAGACCTTGGGCTGGCGCTACACAGGCAGGTTCGAGGCACACAGCGAAAAGCCTTCGTAAAGAGCATGGCTGGCCTATCAAGGGATATGACCATGGACTTTCTGGCCTTAGCGGTTTGCCAAGGTACCTTGGCCGGTAATACTATCTCAAGCTAGCGTGCAGGGCGTGAAATCCTTGAAGTCTTGCCAGGCCTTCAGACGTCACATGTAGGGGAAACCCCTGATCTCGTTAGTGTTCGGCTTTCAGTCCTGAGCTTGTCATTTCCTATGAATTCCAAGAATGACTTTGGTCATTCCTTTTCACTAAGCATTTTACCATCCAAACATTCGGTTGCTAACAGACTCAATGTAAGGCTCTTCTCCATTTAGCGCTGTGTGAGCCTTGTCGGAAAGCAGCTTTTGCCGGCGCTGTCGGTTGCTGTTGTAGTACTTTTAAGCCGAGGACTTCGAAGGCGCAAGTTTCATCAGGCCGAGGGTAGTAGCATGGCAGGGAGGGGCCTCGTCGCAAAACCGCTACGAGCGGAGATCACCGATATCATGTGAAAATTCTCGCACGCTTACTGCGACCCGAAATCAGCATATCTTTGCGGCAGATTAGGCAACAGTGTATCGCATTTGTTCGAAATTTAAGTCATATGGCTATCTAAGTGGGGTCCCATATAGGGCGCAAGTCATGGTACTCTTTATAACAACCACCTTGCATGGGGCGAACGGGACTGCATGGTTGGATCTACTTGTTATATGAGCCACATACCGAATCAATGCACCTCTACAGCACTTGCATGCATGCCACAGCCCAAGTAATCCCAACCCCACGCCTGTGTTCGGATGTCTGACAAACACAATTTTCAAAGTCCTCCGTCTCGGGGAATGGCCGCATCGACCCCCAATGACATCTCCATTAGGAAGAAGCCCGGTCCTTGTCCCCGGAAGGGCGATACCATGTGGTCATTCATCTATAGTCCTTGGAGAAGGGAACAGTGTTTACGCAATTTCACGCCTTGCAACGCCTTGCATAATAACAAGGGCCAGCAATGTTGAATGTTGTCCGTTGGACTATCGGTAGCCTCCGACTAGTCACAAAGGAAGTCCCCAAAATTGGTCGACTCATCCGGCGAGCCCAAACACAGAGACTGTATGACAGCAGTATTTGTGGGCAAGAAACCAGGCAACGGGCAATAACAGGCCCCAATTTGGATCTGGAAAGTCATCTTGGTACTTTGAGGCTTTCGTGTGGAACAATAGGCTGATACCTATTCTAATAGCATTTATGGAACTTTCGGCTAAGGCGACTGACTGAACAAATCCTAGGCTTAACGGAACGGGAGCTTATCAGCTCAATTCCTGGCATCCCCCGTCCTTCCTGTTCAAGCTGTTTTTGCCATTTGTCAGCATTGAGACCGTGAGCTATTTCCATCGCTTCTGGCTTATCCCCTAGATGGGATCTTAGGCTTGTTGCGTACTCGCTAGGGTTGGGTACATTGTACCATAAGATGTTGCAATTGTGTGAGTGGAGCCTTATGGACATTACTGGATCCTCCCTTCCTGGACACGCTATTTCCGTACGCCCGCTACTTCATGTGAACACTGGGATTAGGATGTAGGAGCGCCGCCGGTTGCTTAGATTTTTGCCTGTATCAAAGGATTGTATTGAAAGGTCGAGAGGTCTGATCCAACGAACATCAACGAATTCGCCGACGCCTGATATACCCAGGCCTAGTCGAGCGTCCAATGACACCCAGACATGACACACGGATGATGGACTAGAACGGTAGCAATGATAAGTAATCTGAAAAGGCACCTTCTGTAATTGAGACATTGGTTCGATACTCGGGTTAATGCTCAGCATGAAGAAAAGTCTGCAGGCAGTCCCTTGATTCCAACAGGAGGCGTGACATACCAGGACTGGCTGTGCACGGGAGTAGAACTCGGACATGGGTTGAGCATAAGGAGCAGCTGCTTGTACATCCGTGTTGAGAACCATACAGACACCGTCTATAACAAACACATACCCTCTCAGTGGTGGCTTCGAACCTAGGAGCAGCTCATGCTGGTACTTGCAAGGCGACCCAAAGACCAATCGAAAAGCGCGCAAAGTAATATGCATATGCGCCAACTCAGTAGATTCATAGTGTAGTATCCACCCTAATTCCCGCCAGGGGTGGACCCGGGTATACGGCCAACAGGGCTGGCGATCAATTCGCCCTTGCGAACGACCAATTTTGGGGAACTTCTCGAAACTTCCGCACCCGTACGCAGGCATTACATATGTGATATGTGCTCTGTTTAGGATACTAGTGTCGTTCATAGCTCCCCAACGATACTACGCTCTTTCTTTTGTGGGCCCACTGGCATTGTTAACATGTGCAAAACAACAGTAGAAGTGTAGTGAACGTATGGGGCAGCCCATGTGTGGCTGCAGCCTTGAACAAGATAGACGTTGTATAGCAACAAAGAGGGAAATCGGAAAACACCCGACCATGGAAAAGGCTTGTCAATTGCTGGTTGTGGGAGGTGTAAGAAAGTCTATCACACGTGCTCCTTCTCATAGGCCAGGATCTGTTTCAAGCCAAACAACCGGTTTATTATCTTCATACATGTCAACATCTATATTGACAGAAATAATGGTAAGGGGGCGATATGTAGTGATCTACCAGCGGGAAACTCGCTTCAAATGGACACGCTCATAGCGCTTCGTCGACATTCACACGCTACCGTTTCTGCTCTTATTCGCCATTGCACGCTATCACACATGATTGATATTCTGGAAGCTTACGCAACAGGTGTCGATGTCGGCCATCGCGTTGCATTCGTACGGCCGAGCTTTACTTTGGAATTCCGTTATGGTCAGCAACTCGGACTTATCGGTCAACGCGGGTGCGAAGTACTCCTTGGATAGGGGACTATGTGATCGGTGATATGTTGAAATCCATGCGCATTTCAAAATGCCATCCTTTTGATTATTAATCGTTCTACCTTCCTCGGCTTTCCTAGGAGATAGCCGTTTTCGAACGGAGAACACGCGGAGATGACTCCTTGAGCTATCCGCTGCTTCCGCTATCAAAGCTAGCGAGTTCCTCCCAGACCCTTCCGGCACAATCATGTATTCAATTTCGAAATCCACCAGGCTGAATGTACATCCGCAAGTCTGACTAGCTAGTATGTCTGGAGACCATACCAAGAGATAGACTCTGCTCGAAAGTCTTCTTTCACTCGCTAGATTACTCGTTTCTTCTTGGCGGTGGATAGTATACAGCAGCAGAACTAACGCAGAGAGCATCATGCAGTTATACAGCCGAAGAAAGACCAATATTGGTAGGAAATTGTCGCAATACTCGACACATAAGATGAGCTGGCTGTAATATCAGATGTCCGCTCATAATGCGGAGCGTATTCGGACAGGTATGGGCGCACAGACTCCGAAGCGTTCGATTATATGATTGCGTTCAGCCATAGAAGAATTCATGTGGGTTTCAGAAGAAGAATGACTGAGCAACCTCGTGCTTTGCAACACGGGATCGCTACACATAGACGATGATAAATTGATAGAGAACGCGATTTTTTAAAGAGCATGCCTAGAATGTACGCTCGAGACATTCACTTACTTATTAGCATCAGGAGATGGATATTCACTAGCGTGTGTCAAGCGGTATCACATTTTCAGCAGCTCTCGTTGACTTGACCTGCTCTTGATTGGGCCGCTGTTTGGGCACCCATCACAAAGGGATGTAGCCTTTCAACTCATAACATTGACCATCGTGCGGGAAACGCTGATTGACGTGGTAGGAGCTTGCAGCAATCAAGTGGAACTTGCGCCAGGCTGGCCATTTGTTTAGTCCAAAGCCTTTGCTGGTACACTAGATCATTGTTCATTCAAGGTGATAATTAAGAGACAAATATTCAGGGTAGCATCCCAAGAATGGAAATAGAAGACTTGAACACTATTCACGATCTCTAGCAACAACTTGACCTCTTATGCCACCATAGTATGCAAGACACTTTCGGCCAAGCTTCAGACCTTTCAGTTCCACCGTCTAGGAATCACTACTTACATCAGAGAGCAACTTGCCTGCAAAAAGTTGACCTTCGCGATGGGTTCCGAGAAAGTGCCTACATGCACCTCCTCAGGGGTTGTACACCATTTAGCAGACATCAAATAGCTCCCCAGAAGGACTTCGGTAGCCGCACAAGAGGGCTTACCGCCTATGGAACAACTCTGCGGAGAGCATGGAGTTATTTGCCTGGTCAATATCTGTAAGACCTTCTCCCTGTCTTTGCGTGGGTCCACCCAGCGCAACATTCATAGGAGTATACAGGGTCAGGACAGAGAACCCGACGAACTATTTCTGGGAATAGCGCTAGCACTCATTCAGTAGACAGCAATCCATTTGCTGGTGTATATGCTCCACGTCCGCCTGGGCAATTGGGGACTCAAGGGAAACGTAAGTAAAGAAACGTACCATCATAGAAGCCATAGAACATGTAGAGGAACATCGGTCGAACGTATCCATGGGAACGCCCGCTGTCCCCACAATTGGATTACCGAGAGAATCTTCTCCTTGGCTCGAAGGTGAATCAACATCAGCACGAAGTTATCATCCGTGGTGGTAGCATTCTGTATCTGTCGCACAGGCCCCGACCGTTGAGTGGTTTCAACATTTTCTGCGTTTTGACAAGAGCTTCGAAGCCCAATTTGAATGTCAAACCCTTGCGCTTTCCCTTGATAGGCGAAGCACTGCGGGCTTCATACGTAGACTGCTTGGGCACGAAGTGACGCCCAATCTTCTTTGGAATAGAGACACTAGCGTGCAATTCAATATGGTGATAATAACTTTGCGAAAGATATAGTAGATATTGAGGCCGCTAGAGATAGTATCAGACGTTCCTGCAGGTGAGGTGTTTGGGACTTTTGGTGGGGCTGCGCGTGCGTTCGAGATGTAGGGCGGACTGGACTCCTTGTTGGGGGTCTGTGACTGGATCTTCACAATGCGTGCTCTTGGTTATGGACACCGTGCCCAAAGCTGCTCCATTGATTCCGATTCATAGGCCCAACCGTAGTTGGGAGTAGGTTGGGCCGCGATGAATCATGTTGGGGGAGGGTTGCTTGTTGTCCATGGCGAACTACTTGGGCTTTAATCAGGCAACACGTAGTTCTATCATCAGGAGTAAAGAAAGCCAAAGCCTGAGAACAGACTAAGTATAGTTCTATGGTGTTATAAGATACCAAAATTGTATTAAACGCTTGCTGTAATTTCATCGCTCAACAGGCTGGTATTGCCAAATGACAAGGCCTCGGAAAAGCGGTAAAGCTGCAACAAGTCAGGCAAATTGCCTTAAAATTGCCTACCTCAGGGATTGGCGAAATGGCGAACATGGTGAATGCGGCTCTGCCAATCCCCCAATTTCTAGAGATAGAAAAGGTCCCGACTACCAGAGCATCTATGTCCCAACAGTATTGAGTGTTTTCCTACTGAGTTCTGTGTGTATATCCGGGACTTCTGTTGCCCTGAGCGTTATTATTGTGGTACGCTAGCCATAATTATTCTGCGCACACCTTGGCCAGTTATGTGCGCCCGGCGACGAGGACCTCCAAGATCAAGTTAGCAGGTCAGTCACCACAACGCAAGCATATCATCAAAGTGGGATAATGGAACAGCACTAACAAATCATAGTTGCTGTACGCTCCTTTGCCCACGAGGCTTTCAGTCCGGCCCCCCAATGAGGCATGAGCCAAAGGAAAAGCCCCCCCCGAAAAACCAACCCTTTGGACCGCGATTTCCTCGAATCCAAGCGAAAGTCTGCAAAGGGCTATGCATGCCCATTCTGCAACGATATATACACTCAAGAACCAAGAAGCTGGGGTCATGGGCTACAAAATCATAGGGCTTTTCTGGGGGACTTGGAGACCGAGGAAAAAACCAAGGAAGCTCGAAGGCGATTCCGTCAGCAGGCCTTAGACAAAGGGTACGTCGTGCCGCATACTACTCTACTGCCTGATATCGTATTCGACTCCACATGTTTGCCTACAGAGATTCCCGCTGCGGCTGAAACGCGTGCGCTGATATGGCAGCCTACCAGGCAAAACAGGGCCAAGTCGGACAAGGCTGCGCCCGCCCCAGGAGATGCTTTGCGCTGGGAACCCTCTTACGAATGGGCTCAGAATAAAGGACGTAACATCGGGGATGATGTCTGCCCAACCTCTCCCACCAACCCGGCCTCGGTGTCAGAACAAAGAAACTCTTCTACAACTGTGGAAAACCCACGGAAGCGCGGAGCGGAAGGAGAGTCTGGATCACTGGGGCTACCAAGCGAAGGCCTTACCAGAGGGCCCATGACTTCAAGAAGCCGTCACAACAGAGCCCACTCAGGAGGCTTAGCAATTGGTGGGGACCCGGGCCTTTCCCCACAAAGTACCCAACGTGAAGACTTGGAATTTGTTCGGCCTCTTTCCCAGTCTACACAGCCATTGTTTGATCCAAAGACCGAGAGCCCCGAGGTGAATATACGCCCCAATTTCTACCAAGGCCAAAACAGTTCTAGGAGCCCATTTCCACCTTGGAATCAGAGGGGGGGACACGAAAGGTTTCAAAGGCTGCCGCGGCAGAATGACCACCACCCGATGCCTGGAGTTGGTCAATCCCAATCCAAGGGTCAGCCGTCTAACGCTAGGTCAGTGCAAGACCAGCTTAGCCTTCCATTATACTTCCAACTGATCTTGATGTCTAAGTGACCAATCTACGCTTGACGAAGACCCTAGTGAAGGCATAGAAGCTAATCCGGAAATGCTCTTACAACCGGAAACTCGTCCTATATCCCACGAGCAGCTCGTGATCGAGGTCAAAGGAATATATGCTGGGCTGGTCATGGTAGAGGCCAAGTGCATTGATATCGATGAACGACAATCCGCCGCGGCACAGGAAAAGGACCCGACCAAAAGAATCCAATTGAAGAATGATCAATGGCAGTCATTGATCGCACTTCATAAGCAACTCCTTCACGAGCATCATGACTTTTTCCTGGCGTCCCAACATCCCTCTGCTAGTCCTGCACTGAGCCGGCTTGCTGCAAAGTATTCGATGCCTGCGAGGATGTGGCGTCATGGTATCCACGCCTTCTTAGAAGTACTTAGGCACAGACTACCTGACTCCTTAGAACATATGCTTGCTTTTATCTATATTGCTTACACTATGATGGCGCTTCTATACGAAACAGTGCCCGCCTTCGAAGATACTTGGATTGAATGCCTCGGTAAGCGCTGGTTTCCACATATTGAAAGGCCGGATATACTCATAGTATTGTTTCAGGTGACCTAGGAAGATATCGTATGGCCATTGAGGATGACGAGCCAAAGGACCGGGAGACTTGGAGCGCCGTAGCTCGATTTTGGTATAACAAAGCAGCGGACAAAAGCCCAAATATTGGCAGGTTGTATCATCACCGTGCTATACTTGCTCGAGCATACTCCCTGGAGCAGCTTTCGTTATATCTAAGATCACTTACATGCGTAAACCCCTTCGAGAGCGCTCGCGGAAGTATTATGACACTCTTCAATCCAATCCTCGGCGGTAGAGATTCAATTCAACGTCGATCACCATCTTTCGAGACTGCGTTGATTAGATTCCATGGATTGTTATTTACCAGTAAGGCCCTCCAGTTCTCTGAGGAAACCGATGCTGCTATCCACGATCTACAAAAGGACAATCTCTTAGACAATCACATCCAGAAAGCAAATGGCAAATTCAAAGAGACTGGAGTTCATGCGGCCATCGCTAATATTGCGGCTCTCTTGGAGTACGGTACCCCCAAGCAACGATCGTCGAAGCCACTCATTCGTTGTGCCTTCGAGAAAGCTAAGCTTGTAAGAGATAAGTCATCAGGAGTTGTCCCTGCCGATTCCAATGATTCTATGAACCTTGCCACAATGGTTGGAGGCCCAGAGATAGACTCTGACCGCTCGCAGCAATCTTCATCTGAGGCTTCACAGTTCGTAATCTCTCAGGCTTCGAGGATCGCCTTTTACACCTTCAGTGTCGCTCTAAGACGGTCTAAAGACCCGAACGTTTATCCTCTGGTGCATGTCTATCTTGTCTTCCTTTGGAGTATTGTTGGTATCAATGAAGCTTGGGACCTCATCAAGATGCACGTGCCTTGGAAAGAAATATGCGCCTTTTTGACAAGCCTTTTACCAGACTCTAAGGTCATGAGCTCGAAGGATCTGGCACAAGCCCACTCACGATTGAGATCAAAAGGCTTTCCGAAACCTGATCAGGGTGTCGGTAGGCCACTTTCTGAGGACTTTACTCTGCGCGGTCAAGTGTTCACCCAAGAGTACTACCCTCCCACATGGTTCTCCGACGCGATGATTGACGATGACGAGCGTTCACTCGAACTGCCTTCGATGAATGAGCCACGGATGGAGAGGTTGCTGTGGCTTGGATATGGCATTGCTTCCGTATGTTCTGCTGCTAAATTTCGAGAAATTACTAATTTGCTGCCAGGCTGATCGAGGAATGTTCTACGATGAGGAAAGCAAACGCTTCATGACTACGGAACCCGTAGAGTCGGACCCCAACCCTATCGTAATATCTCAAACCGTGTCAAACGAGGTGGATAGTATCATGTCGGACGCTGGGACTTCGGAGTCAGATTTTGATGTCACACAGTACACTCCCTCAGAGTCTAGCGCCATATCAGGGGTTGAAGCTGCATCATTTACTCCTCGGACTGCCAGTATTGCTCGGTCGGAGTCGCGTGGTGATCCGAAAGGTTTTACTCGTGCTTCCACACCAACAGAGGTGCGAGTCGAGAAAAGACCCACCCTCCCCACGAGTCCCAGTGCTGCTCTGATTGAAGGAGGCATTGAGGATGTCCCCATGGTAGACGTCAGTCCTGGGAAAGATCAGCGAGTAGGCGATCCCAGCGTACGCGGCACACAATATCTGGCGAGATGGCCTCGAGATACTGTACTTGAACCGGGGTCATCGCCTCTCACGCCGCCACTAGCACAAAAAAGTGAATCGAGCCGTGAATGTCTTGAATACTTTGCCGGATACGACAGTCAGGACGAGTGTCAAACATATAAGCCGTGACTGATCTCAATATTAGTACAAAGGTCAGTGATCGGTTTCGAGAATCACTAGCCATCTGGAAATATATGTACTATTCGCATCCATGCTCTCTGCCTGTCTGTTGGCCCGCGTACATATTCAATAGCACGGTGAGAGAGCCCATAAGCCTCGATTAGCCCGCATTGTTCTGAGTAGCTAAGACGATCTAGATTCGAACGCTATTGTCGGAAAGAAAGGCTATCAAGGCACCAGATGTGCAATGTCTATGCCACATTGTGCTGTGGCGAACACAACAAATGCAAATGGAATCCCCACTCCTTCTCGAATGTTCGATAAGTCAGTTCGCGACTGAGACTGAGACCTTGCAAGGACAGCATGCAAGGAGTTCTACCTAGCTGCATCGCATCCCTATTTGCACTAATGTTACCAGGGAAATTTCCTTGCGCTTACGCCGCGATACCCTCGCTACGGCTTTGACGTTGAATGCTGCATGTAAACAGGGCGTTCTGTTGCTGGCGTCGACTATTGAACTTAGTGGCCCGATTGGGCAACGCCAATTACGTGGGAGAGGCTGAAGGTCGGGCTGAGAAGCCACCAAGACATAAGCTATACCTTAAAGGTCGATGAAGCCCGCTCTACTCGAACCCTTTGGTAATGGTCGCCAACATACAATTAGACCGTGCATGGCTTCGAGGCACATAGGAACCCACTAATACGTGCAATCATATTGAGCTAGATCCATGCAGCTAGGCCGCATTCGATAAACGACTTGATGACTCTTTGACTTTTTTGCTGATTTCAGGTGTTGGGGTTTAAAGGCGTGTTGTTCACAGCGGTCGGTTCATTCAACGTCCGACGACGATGAGACGGTACTCAATACCCGGAGTGGTCGAACCTTAACGTTCATCGCGGTTTTGTCAGAAATTCCGCGGGGTTTCGGAAGCTACCACGTCAGGCAGGTGTTCAGGCGAGAGGTTCCTGTTCTCGTAGAACAGGGATATGTTTCACGCCGCGTTCTGGTTTGGACGTTTTCGTAATCAGTCTCATATAAGCCTCTCAAAATTTGAGACATTCGAGGCTACACAGAGGGGCGGTTGCAGAAAAGGTCACTAGGGGTTACACTATTGCAATACTGATCACTGGTAAGTCCAAGTTGATAGGATCTATTATTCTCTACGGAAGCACAACGTCGTCAAAGGTCGTCATCATTGTTGATTACACCCATCTCTTAAAATCCGGGTGAAGCTGATCACTGGTGCTATATTCTAGGGACAAAGTACTCCTGTCTTCACGACCAGGTAGCCTTGCGACTGTCTGGAGCTCCCATTGCCTTTCTTGGCGCCACCCGCGGCTGCACTCATCCATCATGTCATGACACTCAACCCCCGAGGCTTGAGTGGCCAATCCTAGCGACTAAAACAATCCTAGGGAATACGATCATAGATTGAGGCCGATTGCTTAATCACGTATGCCGGGTCCTTAGGAATGTTAGTTCGCCTCGTGTTGCCTATGGCTTGCCCTATCTGCAATACACGCATCGTGATGTGGAGCCAATATTCAAATCATGACACATAGGCTCACGAATGATGAATCTGATAATCTGCAACCGAACAACCATTCGCCTACTCATGACTATATCTATTACGGGTGGAATGGAGGCTACCGCACGTAGATTGGGAGAGACTTTCTGCAAGTATCGTCGGCCATCGACATCCGATTTTGTGGGTGTGGGTAGTGTTACGAACAGTGTTTGCCGGAGCGCTTATGAAGGCTCTAGAAATCTTAGCCGAGGGACAACTGAGCCAATGAAGTATCGCAGGCCAAATGAGAAGTAGACGGCAGAATGTTGGGCTATGGAAAAGAGGTCCTCTGCAACGTCAACGTGTTGGGCGCGAACATCTCCTTTGAAGAAGAGAGCCAAAGCTGTATTCTAGTGAAGTCTGACCCGAGGATCTGGGACGCAGTTATCAAGATCAACTCTGGGAACCTTGGCAGCTCTCGAGCGGTTCCAGGAAATACTACGGAACTTATGATTAATTGGGATAGACGTCTTGATACGATATTCACTAGACCTGATCTGAGCGTGGATGAATCTAATGTATAATAGACTACCACTTTCCTACGTTGCTTCATTCAACCAGAGCTTCGTGCGTGACAGTATCTGAACGTCCATAATATACCAGGTCGTACTCGGAAGAGGAAGTTCCCTCGCATCATTAGACCAAGATCAAGCAATCATGTCGTACTTCTACCTTACGATACCTTTTATTCTCGTTTATTCAAGAGACCGAGCATAACATACATAGCAATGACCACACGTGTTGCCTCTAAATTCCCGGCTCGTACGGGGAGCATCATGCGTGTGAACTGCTTGTTGAGGATAAAAAGAATGGCATCATTTTGTGGGGCGCTCTTTCGATATATATAGAACAAGCTTGAGACGTATTTCCTCTACAAGAATCCGGTGAAGGAGTCATGATATCATTATGACCCCTGCTCCCTCGAGTCCCAGCCATACGTGCCCTTACCAGCATCATGAGCGGGTCATTGTCAGCTGTGGCTGAATCCGGTATGATAGCTTTAGAATATTGAGGGTAACTTGTAGATTCTCTAATAGGGGGTGCCGGCTACTTATGTGCTCTAGGTGGTGGCGCGCTAGCGGTTGACTAAGCAACAGGCCTGAGAGCTGATATTCTAACGGATAGTCTTTGAAATGTGAGTGTTCAGCCTCCTACATTCTAGTGGAAGTTGCCGTCGAAACATCCGTGTGAGAGAGTTCGATCCCCACACAAGATCTGAGCAGAGTGATTGTTTCCTAATCCGGACCGTTCTTTGCAACGTTTTGAAAGTCTACACGTCTGTATTGAAATGTTTACCCAGAACTCATGGTCAAAGGGTCGCACATTATAAGCAAGCCATCAAGTTGCTTGGAAACTCTGAGTGGACGGCCAGCTAGCCATGCATAAGCTGCTGTTCGTAAGGGGGGGGGGATGATGCAATAACCGGAACTGCAAGTGACAAGTCACCGCGTTAGCAGATGCCACGAGACCTTGCGTCAGCCATCAAGTCTACCGTACCTGCATATCATGCCATGAACAATAAAATAAGATAAGCATATTTGCCCTGATAGTCCTATCGGGGACCAAGAATTTCAAGTACGTGTTTGTGGAAGCTGTGCACGTTATTCCACTACTTATGAAGCAACATCTGCTTCTTTTCCTACTATTGTCTAGCGATCATCTTGCAATCGTTGTAGACCCATATATTTGATTCGGCATGGGCACAAAGACGTTCTCGATCAACGAGAAGTGCGCTAAATAGTTGCAGCCTTATGGGATCGACGCAATGTAGGTCTCAATGGGGTCTAGGCCCATTCGTTCGCTATCCTCCGCATGAGCAGCACTACCTCAGATCGAGATGGGCGCGGTAGCTAATGCACGGTAGTGGGGTCATGAGGTCCTCCAGGATCGTATTTTTCACAGGGCATCGAGATCTCTCGACGGATTCTTCGAGACCAAACCATTGGATTTGTTGCGCGCTCCTTCATAGTCGAGAAAGAAGCATCTAGGAGGTTGGGAGTGTCCAGTTGAAGCAAAACTGCTGAGAAGCATATATATATGGGTGATAACATTCTGTCCCGTCTCTGAGCTTGAGGAGGGCTGTGCATGCCGCTCCTCTCTGAGGCTAAGCCTAGCTTGACGCTAAAAGTGGAGCTATTCCGCGGCTATGCAAATACATGATCGGATGTCGTAAGGCAAGGTTGATAGGCTCATCCACCAAGACTGCGGGGTAACATGCTAGAATGCCAAAGCAACAGAAGCAAGTTTAGGCGTACAATGTGTACGTTGGCTGCAGCAGATCGAAGCCACGAGATGATTGCCTAGCGTATGTTCGTTCAGTGACAGTCCACTCACTTTTTATTGGGCAAAAACAGAGCTAACTCCACTATCAGTCCGTCGGGCCCCCAAGAGTTATCTTTGACTGGGAGTGTAGCTACAGTAGTGCAAAGCCATTGATCGCTATGTAGGAGACAATCTCAACATGTTCTACTGCTCGCTTGCCTCACCTCTAAGTCAGCTTTGGTTGGCTTTTGTTAGCGGCGAAGGCACACCAATAGGAGTTTCCTCAAGCTCGTGAAAGTAGTTCCTCGAAGAGGCTTTCACGTCGATCGAGAAATCGTAGCTGTCCCATAGCCGTTGTAGTATGCCTGTAGACTAGGGTGCAATGCCCGCACAATGTTCCAGATGACTCGTTGAATCTATAGGACTCCTCGACTCCTGCCACATAGACTTTCAGACTATAACATGTGCCAAGCTTTGGGGTCCTTGCGGATCACAAGCTTCCGGTGAAGCTGCCAGCCTTATTGCAGTCAAGCGAGGAGTCGACGCACGATTTTCACCATATCAGTAATACGAACGCCTTTTGGCAGCAAAAGGCTTGTTTTGGCTAGATGCCAAGCTCGCTCTAGCCCACTTCACTGAGCGTCTTCGCCCAGCCATAATGCAATATTCAATCGTCAAAGTCCAATCAGAGTCTTTGAATGGCAAGACCATGGGTTTAGTATAGCACCAAGGTTCTCTACGCCTTACCCTTACTAGACTAGACTAGCTACAGCCAACGGATGTGCGAGGTCAATGTTTGGTAAACATGCTTGTAGGGCGAATCAAGGCGACAAGGCTGAGAGTGGATGAGACCCACTTGGGCACAGAGTTCACCCGGTCTCGGATATCGCATTATGGGGGCTAATTGATGAACGAGAACAGTCCCGGAGTTGATCTCCAGAAAGCCTGAATACATATCAGCGGCCATGATTATTATCAGAGCAGCCTAGATATGTAGCGATAAGACGTACAGACGACAAGACGTACAGACGAAAAGAACTGTCTGTGCCTGGCAGGAAGAATGCATGAGGTCACCATGGCATGGACATTGTTGCGAAACCGGGCGCAATGTTATAATCTCGCTTATCGGTAGGATTACAAGCTTCGATTCGTTTTTGCATTGCAATGTCTGGGGGCCAACAATGGCAGGACGCTGGGATTGTATCTTGAGGAGGAGTCTGGGGACTCATGTCTGCGCCACGTGCTCGTTCCCAACACCACAGTGTTGAAGTTCTCAAATAGACTTATTGACTTATTGTAGACTTTCCAGAAGTTTCCCAGTGGCTCTGTCAGGTTGAGACAAGTGTGTTCCCCCTTTCGTATGTGGAACGACGCCACATCGCTTATGAAGATCGTTTTGACGCTTGCAAGTATTGCAGGCAACTTCTCTGGCGAAATCCATAGCGCCGACCTTAATGCGGCAATGATGTTCCTCTTTGGGCGTCTGGCCCCAACACATTTATCCAAATCTCCCTTTCAGCACCTTATCCCACGTCATGCTTCAATACTTTTGCTCGAGTTGGGTCAATCTAGGCGTAACACGTCTAACGAAGGATACGAGTTGAAAACCACGGCGAAGGCACATTTCATACGCAGTCTGAGATAGGTCGTCCGGTCTTTCCACCATGCAGTTTCAGCCTCGTGGCTGCGCTCGTGGGTGCTGGTCCTCATAGGCTTCCTGGCCTTGGATCAGCAAGCAAGGTCATCAGTATAATACCACTAGTTCGTCAGGGTTTGTGATCTCTTAGATTCCATATAGTGCATCTTCTTGTGCTAGCTCCCTCCTCTGTTGCTATTCAACTCGTTCTGCCAATGATGCTCTATAACAATAATACATTTGCTGAGTGAGGAGCTGTTCAGAAGATGCCGGCAGTTGTTGGCAATCGATACTCCGAGTCCGCATTGAGGACAGGCAGAGTCGTGTCGTGTAGTAGTCGTAGGACGGTCTAATATTGCCATCGAGCTGTCGTAGCCTGACTCGTGGGGAGAAAGCTGATAGCATCCCCTCTGTTGCCCCTGATATCCGGAGTGGCGAGTACAAGGCCGATGGAAGGGGACACTGCACGACTTTTGCCTGCAACAATTGGGATCGCGAGGCTTCAAACAAGGTTGGTATACAAGACGAATGGTTAAATCTCCTCTTGGAGAATCAGGTGTGTGTGAACTTCTAAGAAGGTGACATTGCCTCTTTCCCCACCTTGTAGAAAGGCACCACCGGAAGAAGCGCCCTAGAGCGGACCATTCGGTAAGGTACCTTAGGGTACAGTAAGATCGCCCCTAAGGATGACCCGCTGTAGGGTCTAGCCTAGGGTGCCCTCTTAAGAAGTTTCGCTTACTCAGGGAGGTGAACTTTTTTATTGGGGCAGGTTTGCCGATCCAATCGCCTCAATGTGTTCGTACTAAAGCTCCTTGTATGACAAAGTGTCCATACCTTTCTCATCTTCACGCCGCAGTGGCCAGATTGGCCCTGCGCATCAATGGACTACTTCCAATATTCTGTGAAGGCTGGCCAGCAAGTATCGCTGCCATTGGTCGCTGCCCTAGCATCCTCCTTTGTCGTTGGTCTTGCTCTATTGGTATGTCAATCACGGCCTTTTCGTCCAGGGTTTTGACCTTTGCTAGTTCTACCTCGGTCTTTTCATCGTTGCGCCCATTCCACGAGCCCCCTTAAAGTCCGAAAAGACTTTTAGAACTATAGAGTCCAATGGACACGCTAGCGAGGAGAAACAGTTACCCTGCTGGCAAGACAGCTATGATGCCGAGAAGCAAGCAGCGCAGAGGAAGGGCGACTCTTCGGACAAGAATCCGGAAGTCGAGGAGCCTGAAGTGTGCATGAGCTTGGTTGTACCGGCCTTCAATGAAGAAGAAAGGTTGGGCATCATGTTGACAGAGGCGACGGAGTATCTACAGCGGGAATATGGGGACTCAGCACCAAATTTACAAGCCAATGGCAATCGCGCTAAGCGGAAAGATGCAAAGCACAGCGCGTCCAATGGGCACGTATCTCCGGCAAGAGGGAGGCTGGATGGATGGGAGGTCTTGGTCGTCTCAGATGGCTCCACGGATAAGACTATTGATACCGCATTACAATTCGCAAGAGGTTTGGGCGGTAAAGCCGCTTCATGTATTAGAGTAATTGAACTACATGAGAACAGAGGAAAGGGAGGGGCGGTAACACATGGGATGAGATACGTGAGGGGGCAATATGCCATCTTTGCCGACGCCGACGGTGCAAGCAAGTTTCAAGACCTCGGAAGGCTGGTTGAGGCAGCTAAGAAGATTGAAGACGGACAAGGGCGCGCTGTGGCCGTTGGCTCGAGAGCACATCTCGTGGGTAGTGAGGCCGTGGTCAAGGTAAGCATTTGATTGACCCAAGCTCCAATATCGCTAATCATGTTCAGCGTTCCTTTCTCCGAAACCTCCTCATGCACTCTTTCCATCTCCTCCTTCGCCTCCTCACACCTCCCGCAACAGCCGCCATCAGAGACACTCAATGCGGCTTCAAGCTATTCACGCGCCCTTCACTACCCTATATAATACCGTACATGCATTCAGAGGGCTGGATATTTGATGTCGAGATGCTGATGCTTGCCGAATCAGCGGGCATACCAGTAGCAGAAGTTCCAATTGGCTGGCAAGAGGTGAAGGGAAGTAAGCTAAACGTACTATGGGATAGCCTGGGCATGGCTTGGGGCTTAGCTGTCCTGAGGGCGGCCTGGGGATTGGGAGTATATCGGCGTTCATGACTGACATTGGCAATTGTATCAGTATTGAAATGGAAGGAGATGATCACGGCGGGACCGGCATTGAGTCGCCTACCCGGCGATCACCTTGCCAACGAGAGCTATGATGAGGAGCACTTACCAGGACTGGAAGGGTAGTGTAGCGTCAGAGGCAGAAAAGGCGCCGTGCGGATCCAGAAGTACGTTTCGACCATAGGGCTATTGGTATAGGGGAGTCCGGCACGTGTCACTATGTGACAAGGAATCTGTCGGCATTGGAGGCGATCTTTTGCAGCATAGCGTGGTGTCGCCATATCGCGGGTATCCGAGCTATACTATGAGACCATTTAAGCTGCTGGCTTTCCACATTGGCTTGATTCAGTTCGTCTTGGAAAGCACTCGATGTGTGAAAGTTGAACGATTTCGAAGGGCAAGCCTTACCCTTCCTTGCATTCTCGCACTGGTTTTGACATCGAATGCTGTTCACTGGCCTGTAGGATTCTGCATTGTGACCTTATCCACCAGTTCCAATGTCTCATCAATGACAATGGCCGGGCCATCTCGTTGAATGAAGTGGCCGCATCCTTTGGCTTGAAAAGGGCCTTTGCTCTTCGTTTTGACGGTCAACTGTGCAAGGCCCTTGTTATACTTGTGCCACATCGGGTTCGAATACTTCATCGACAGGCTAACCGGAGTTCCCATTGTTCGCAGACTTTCCTGCGCAAAAGCTTGGAAATCATGTCCAACAACAGTCAGCCATGGCCTGTCTCCTTCTTTTCCCAGCATTGGGCTACTGCTATGCGGTAAGAGCTGCGCTAGATTTCTCCTACTCAGACCTTCTTTATTGATAGTATTCGGATGGAACATTACCGCGAACTTTGCTCTTTGCTCATGGAGAACTTCGATAGACACATCTTTCGGTAGCTCATCTTTACTGAAGTCAGGCGCGTCTGGGTCTGGCCAGAAATCGAAGTTAGAATTCGCCATAATCGAATCAAGCAAAAGGAACCCAGCTACAGGAAAACCGGCTACGGGATGCGTTTGAGAGTAGAGTCTCGCAATCGCACATCCAATCGAGTTCGCCACGAGTATCAGCTTCAGCTGCTCTGTCTTCAGACCCATCTCCATCTCGGCAACCTGCGGAATTAAATAATGCAAGTCTTCTGCAGCGTCCCGACAATCATGTCCATGACCGTTGTCCTTTCCTTGATCCGCTGGATCTCGATCGTCGGACATGCCCTGGCCGTATCGGTCATATGCCAGCATGGATGGGAAGCCAGCAGCCGTTCCTATACGTCTGCGAATTATACCGGCTATAACTGGGATCCATGTCACTTTGTCTGTCATCAAGCCGTTAAGAAAGACAAGTAAGACTGGATCTTTGCCATTGCCTCTAGCAAAAGAGTAGTTGATCGACGCGGATGGCTTGTGAGCGAGGGTTATATCTTGGCTGATGATTTCCTTGGGAATAGCTATAGCCGGTTGCGGCTCTGTCGTATTTGACTGAATTGGCAACGAGATATCTGCCATCTTGTCGACTTTGAAGGGTAGGAGATATTCTCAATACTAGCCTAATCCCCAATATGCCGTTGTACAAGACCAATCTATCGGCTCCGGCCACTTAAGCCGTAGCAAGTACACGTTCACCAGCACTAACGCAAACCGTTCCAATTAGACTAACAGACAATCCGATGCCTCAGTGATTGACAAGAGCTTCCTCTGGACGATGCTCGGTGACTCATATCAAGTAAGCACGAGTAAGAGGAGGGGACGTCGTGATAGGCTTTAGTCAGCTGAGCTACCAATCAACAGAACCAGGCACCACCGCCGCACCTGAGCTTCTTATCGCCGCTCCTAGCCAACCTTTCAGCATACAACACCTCAGCATCTACCTCACGTAATAAGCACTCAACAATGAACATAATACACAGCACACTTGACACTCTCCGAGATCGTTGGGCGCCCATCTCACATACTTCGACTTTCCGCTCTACTGGCCAAGTGACACCGGAGGAATTCGTGCTTGCAGGCGACTATCTAGTATACAAGTTTCCTACCTGGTCCTGGAGTGACGCCTCGCACCCCTCGAAACGTGCTCCCCATCTTCCAGCCGGGAAGCAATTCCTCGTAACGCGTGGGGTGCCATGCCATCGACGGCTAGATGAGAACTTTGCGGGAGACGCAGGTCAAGATGAAGCTATGGTGCAGGATGGATTTACAGCCGGTGATGGTGGAGAACCTGGCGGAGAAGACGACGGATGGCTGAGGACGGGCGGGTTGGCAGCGAGTCAAGAGGCCAGGATGCGAGATGTCAGGACTGTGGATGAGAGTGGCAATGTGGGGGAGAGGGAAGAAGAGGAGGAGATACCGGATATGGAGGACGAGGATGATGACGAGGAAGCCATTATCAGGGACCCGAAGGGGAGCGGGACTACAGCGTATGCATCTTCCTTCCTACAGCAGTCCGTGCAAATCAGCTTTTGGAGGTCCCGACTTTCTGGAAGAATCATCTGACCCTTGACTGCACAGACCGTTACGAACATACACCCTCTACATAACCTACACACCCTACTATCGAACCCCCCGCCTCTACCTCTCCGGCTATCTCTCACCCTCAGAACCCCTCCCCCCGCATCTAATGATGGAAGACATAGTCGGCGACTACGCAGACAAGACAGTCACACTAGAAGACTTCCCGTTCTTCGACACCGGCGTTAAGATGGCGAGCATACATCCTTGCAAACACGCGTCCGTGATGAAAGTGCTGCTGGATCGTGCGGATGCCGCGCTGAAGATCCGGCTAGAGAAGATGAGAAGGGGTGAGAAAGGCAAGGGCGTGGAGAACGGCATGGAGGGTCTGGTGGATAATATGGACAGGGCACAGATATCGGAGAGGAAAGGACATGCTGGTGGAGTAGCTGCTGCGGGAGGTGCGGGCGGTGATGAGTGGGAGGTGTTGCAGCATGAGGGTGGAGGATCTGAAGAGGACGAGGTGGCTATCAGGGTGGATCAGTACCTCGTGGTGTTTCTGAAGGTACGGTACCCGAATTCCCTTTGAGACATCGGTTTACTAATTTCGAGTAATAGTTCATGGCTTCAGTCACTCCAGCAATAGAGCATGACTTTACGATGGGTGTTTAAGATGGCATTACACGGCATTAAGAGCAGGGTACATGGATCACTGGTTATCTGGGTATGGAAAGAAGAGCTTCATTGGCGTAGCTAATTACACATACTCGCATGCAACGTCTATCAAGATCGAGCCAACTGAGGGCGCGACGTTCTGCGCGAACTTCATGAAGGCAGTCCGGTTTGTGTCAGATGAATGATACCTCGATTATTTGCATTGGCAAAACCAGTCATACCAGTGTTCTCCCATCACAGTCTTGGAATTCTGATACGGTCCCACATTGAAAGGGATTTTCCCCCAGCTTCGTGTCAAGAATGGCGAATGTACTGATTGCAACGGTAGCTTGATTACTGGGTGCGCCGGAGCGCTCCGTTCTCTACTTCGTGAGGTTGGAGTTGGTTTCGATTCCTTTGCTTCTATCAGCTTCTCTCAACCTATTCGTCTCACAGTCGATCACCGCCCGAAGCATGAGATGCTCCAATTACTCACAGATTTGCAAACAGACAATATCCTATTCATTGTCTCATGCTCTGTGTAGACCAAGTTTTGCTAATGGGACCAAATCGCAGTACTGTGGATGTCGTCTGCGCCACAAACTGGATGAAGAATTTGAAGGATGTTTCGGAAACAACACCGCCAACCCTACCATATAAAACATGCTGCGCAACAAAAAGTCGCCGCAGGTATATGAAGCCCTAGCAACTCTTTTCAACAGCAACACCAACATCGGCTTGGAACTTTATTATCAGATTGAGGACACGAAATGGGCTCAGATGCGGAAACTGACTATTGCGTGATCCTCGTCCTGAAAGGTCTCCATGAAGACCGTTGATGAAGGAGGTTAGTGACTGACATGCTGCGAACGTGCACGAATTGCAAGAC
Source organism: Stereocaulon alpinum (assembly GCA_018257865.1). Classification (NCBI taxonomy): domain Eukaryota; kingdom Fungi; phylum Ascomycota; class Lecanoromycetes; order Lecanorales; family Stereocaulaceae; genus Stereocaulon; species Stereocaulon alpinum. The sequence continues at coordinate 135,653 of JAEUBA010000056.1, read as the reverse complement.
GCAGAGAGCCCATCACTGCATTGACATCGATTGATGTACACGCAAAATGGACGATTTCTGCCCATGGTAGGTACCTCGCTTTTTACGACCAAGGTAAGCCCATACTTATCTGGGGTTTTCACGACGAGCCTCATCTGATACTCACTCAGACTACACACGAGGAAATAGCACGTACTTAGTGTTGGACGCGCAGTGGCTGCAATGTGACTGAGGACCCCACGCGATACTGCAGTGACGCTATGCTCGTTGGCTGCCATGGACTCAGACCAGCTTCCACGTTCCGCTATCTAACGAGAGCTCGAAGATGGAAAATTAATGTCAAATTGCTTGTCAATTCAATTTTACAGAAACTTAAATTTTTCCCTGAAAAACATTCATGTTAAATTGCATAAATACAGTTTTACAAAAGTGAACATTTAGCGTTTGTCTTATTTCAATATGTTGCAAAAAAAACAAGATTGAACTTTATGGATTTAGAGTCTCTTAACGTATTACGAGGATAAAGCGACATACAAGGACTAGAAAATCATGAAAAATTAGGCAATATCATCTAACCACCGCACATGAGCACTATCGCCACATGTGTCACGTATTCCATTATTCCAACGAGTACCAATGGGGCAAGATGAGAGACCTTTAGATTTGCAGCTGTCTCATTGCATTGTTGCCCCTAATTGTTCGCTGCCGCTTACCATCCGTCACGAGCATATACAGTACAACAAGACCGGGTTCGACTCTAGGCTTTAGAATACTTTTATGTGAAACGCTCTCCAAGTCTTGCATTCATCCCTCTAGGAGAACACGCCAGTTGTATAATGTTGACCGTTTGCCAGCTTGCATGCTCTCCTATGTGATGCTCCAGCCTAGAAATGATCGATGTGTATCGAAGGGCATGAACTGATCATGAACTCCTTTGGACGTATGTAAACATGTTGCATGGAAGGCAGGCTTATGCCAGCAAGACATTAAGTGCGCATAAGCATTTGCACCCATTTCGAGCAATGCCTCTGATCTGGTAACAGCCGAGTTCTTGGATCGTCACCCACATGAACGGACATTGTGTCCAAGACAGGTGGCTATCCTATGAATCCGTCCATCAGTTTCCCTGACAGGTACTCAGCCGATTTAATGCCAAGGCCTCAAGCTCCGGCCATATTGTTCTTAGAGTGGGGGAAGTTGAAGTAGAACTAGGGCATTGGCTGTGTTCTTCGTGGATGTGCATATTCTAAGCTTACATAACCTTGCATAACAATTGATGCCAAGACATTGAGCTCGAGCTTCGGCTTCATGTACCTTCGTATTACAATTCGCAGCACGAGATCCTGCAGCTCATAAGATTTTGAAGGATCCAAGGAGACCTCCACAAGATTGTCCGGGCTTACTCTAATCAACTTCGCCCCTCTTTACGCTCGCCACTTACCATGGCCTCTAAAAGCCCCAACTCCCTCCTCTCCACCCACAAATCCTCCGACTCCAGCCTAAACATACACCTGCACCCTCTCATCCTCCTCACAATATCAGACTACATAACAAGGCACACTCTCCGCCGCTACAATACGCCCATAGTAGGCGCCCTACTCGGCCAACAGAACGGCAGGGACATCACCCTCGAGCACGCTTTCGAATGCGAACTCATACAACAAAATGACCAGATCCAGCTACACGAGACATGGTTCAAAGACCGCTTACAGCAATACAAAGACGTGCATCTAGCTCCCGCCCTGGAGCTGATGGGATGGTTCACAACGACTGCTGTGACTGGGCCGGAGGGCGTCCATGTACCTATACACCAACAGATATTGCAACAGAACGAGACGGCTGTGCTGCTAGCTTTCCATCCTTCGAGTGTTCTTGAGGGGGCAGCTGTTGGAGGAAAGCTACCGCTGACTATTTACGAGAGTGTCTACGAGAGTAGGGATTCGGGAGATCGAAACATGGAGATCGATGGACAGGACTCGCCCTTGGACCTCCGGTTCAGAGAACTGCCCTACAGCGTGGAGACAGGCGAAGCAGAAATGATAAGCGTGGACTTTGTGGCCCGCGGTGGAGGAAACGCTACCGCAGTAGATGGCACTTCCCAAAAGAACGAAAAGGCCCAAGCATCCCAGAAGCCCGTAGGGCAAGTAGACGAGAAGGCCAAGCCGACGGCAAAAGAAGCAAAAGCCATAGACTTTTACTCGATGCTATCCACAGAAGACGAAGAGCGTACACCTCCCCTCTCCCCTCCTCCCAAAACCCTAGCTAACAACCCCCAGTAATCGCCTCCCTCACCGCCCGCGCAAACGCAGTAAAGATGCTCCACACCCGCATCCTCCTCCTAAAAACCTACCTCTCCTCCCTCCCCCCCTCCTACCTCACAACCCCCTCCTCCCCCCCATCACCAACAACAACAACAACAACAACAACAACAGAAACCACCACCGCCGCCGCCCCCGCCCCTACCGCGCCAACCCCCCCAGCCTCCCCCCCAACCCCCACAATAAACCACCCCCTCCTCCGCTCCATCCACGCCCTCCTATCCCGCCTCCCCCTCCTCCTCCTCCCAGCCCCCAACTCCCCAACCTTCGCCCACGAAACGCTCTCCTCAAAAACAGACGTCGAGCTCATCAGTCTCCTCGGCACGCTAGGCCGCAGCGTGAAGGACGCGCGGGAAATGGGGAGGAAGTTTCACGTTGTGGAGAATGTGAGGGTGTTGGGGAAGAAAGGGTATTTGAGTTTGGGGGGCGGGTTGGGGGAGGATGTTTGGGGTGGTGCTGGTGGTGGTGGGGGGGAGGCGGTGGTGGAGATCGGTTCACGGGGTGGGGAGGAGTGGGGGTATGAATGATGATGTTGATGTTGATGATGTTGTAGGTGGTCAGTGAAGGGCGGTAGGGAGTTGGGAGATGAGGTGATGGCGATTTGCTCTACTGGCGGTAAATTCATCGCCGTAAGACTATACAGATAAGGTAGGAATTTCAGCGGCATTGCATTGCATACATTTAACTTGAATTCGAAGTACTTCTCACAAAGCGAACCTTTGCATCACTAACGGTTTCAATTTCTATCATATGTTCTTGTTCTTGTTCTTTCGCACTGGCGAATGATACAGCTAATTCAGTGCCCGAATCGATTCCCTTCTTCTTTACAAGCTAGAGTGTGTGAGGGGACGTCGAAACATATCAAACAGACAGGCAGGATTTACCGAATTCTAACCAACTCCTCCGCTATGAGAAACCCTCACTCAAATCGAGCGCTCATTGCCATCATCACACGACAATCTCATTACATCTACAGCACAACCGCTGCTGCTCCTACAGCCAGCATCATCGTCCCCAGCAAAGCCCAGTCACCACCAAGTCTCGCAGCACCACCCTTGCTCGATGCGGGATTCGCCGATGACGATGTTGACCCCGGTGCGCCCGAAGTCGATGAAGCCGTAGGCTTATCATTATTCCCTACACCCGGAAACAAATGACTCTGGTTTGCATCGATCAGGATATAATCATGAATCAAGGCACTCCCATCCAGGACGCTTAGATACTGGTCATGAGTACAGGTATTGTCAAGCGCCAGGATATAGCACTGTGGATTTGGGGGTCCGAGATCCTGGTTCTTGATAGAAAATGTATCGCTTAGGCCTGTGGTGCTGTAGTCTGAATTGTTTGTGGTGGCGACAGTGCCGGTGGCGATGTCCTGGCCGAAGATGGCGCGGGAGAATATTCGGTATGCGGTTTCGGGCTGATAGGCCGGTACCTCGTGGCCTGATTGAAAGACTCGAGAAAAGGAAAAGTTGCCGTGCTGGCGGACGAGACCGCCAACGTAGGAAGAGTTGGTCGTGATATTGGTGTAACCTGCTGAATGGAAGGCATCCTTCTGGTTGTAGTCAACAGCGAGAGACACTTCTTCCCCGCCAATCCAATTGCAAATGTAATCTCTATCACCATAGATCAAGGCGACTTTGATACCGCTTTCAAGGACGTAGGCTAGGTCATCAAGGAAGCCACCTCGAATGTCAGTGCGGACATAGTCGGCCGTTCCCTCACTGAAGGCACTGAATACGGCATTGTTTGATTGCGTCCAATTGACCGGAACGCCCAAGGCGGCTTGCACGTAGGCTTGGGAGAGGTAGCCAAAGTAGTAATTTGGTGGGAAAGGATCCGTTGCGTTAGCTGCGATATCATAAACATCTCGACCAGAATTGATGTATTGGGAATCAATGTTGGCATTGCAGTCCTGGTATGCGGTATTGCAGGCCTCGTTCACCGTTGAATTGTTGCCAGTCATGTCGGGATCGCCGGCGTCAGCAGCGGCTCTGCATTTCACGATCTTCTCACGGCAACCATCTGGCTGACGGAAATACGTGACTCCTGAATCATATTGGTACTTGTTGATAGCCTGGATGCCGTAGGTGTTGTTATACGCCATATCCAGATACGAAAGCGCCTGTGTTAAATAATCAACGCAGCCATTGATGATGCCAAGAGTGTCGAGGTGGATGATGTACGCGTCACCATTTTCCTGGAAAGAGCCATTGGCAATGCGCTGATTCTGTTCTTCAAAGAATGCCGCGTAAGCAGGACCATATCGACCACCGTATGACTCAGTGAAGATTGATATCGCGTCATTATTGGGCTTGTAGGCAGGAAATTCCTGAAACCAAGTCTGAGCAAAGTGCCATAAGGCTCGGGCAGCATTTTGAGTAGTGTTGACTGTGTTTGCGGGTTCCTGGCTTGGCAAGGTGCCAACCTGGAAGGTGTTGTTCTGCTGCGGTACTCCATTGGTGAAGTCGGCAGGGGTGGGCCCAGCAGTACTGGTGAGATCCAAAGTCACATTGGTCAGTATATCCCATGAGAATCCGGTTTGAACGGGCTGATCGATATAAAGCATGTTGACTTCATTATTCCAAGACCATGGGTTAAGGGTGGTCGAATTAGAATCATCATTGATCACGCAAGGTCCATTCTCTTGGAGCAGTCCAATCATTGACGAGGATCCAGGCCCGCCATTCAGCCATATCGAAAGCGGAGCATTGGCTGGATCTTTCCGGGATTCGAAGAACCAGAAGAAGGTGTTGATTGAGTAGTTTTGATACACGCCCAGATCAGAGAGTGTGTCGGGTGGCAAATGCACGTATCCCGAATATGATTTCACACCGGGGGTTGTTTCACATATCCCAGGCTTTGGACATGATCTGTCAGTCAGGTGTCGGGAATAGGGGCAAGCGTCAAGTTCATACCTCTTTGTAGGAGATGGTGATATCGCTGTTGAACTTTGATTTAAGTATGGTGACGCCTTCGGGAGTGGGAGGAAATTGAGCTGAAGCATATCTAAGCAGGCTGATGGCAGTCGTCAATGCAAGTAGAAGCCGCATGTTGATGGACAAGTGTAGAGTGAGTAGAGATAGAAGCAGAAGCCGGACGATGAGAAGAGAGCATTGATTTGTTTATGTAAAAGTCTCGTCAGGCTGTGGCGGCTCTCATGGTGGAGTGTCAATAGACTCCGCCTCCGTCGGCCTTCGTACCGAACGGCGTACCTACTGTATCTATATTAAATACGTCCATCCTTCGGACCCCAATCTAGGAATGGGAGTGAAGGCCTGGAAAGTAGTGCTGACCGCCAAAACCCCGCGGTAATTTGATATAAGGGATTGGCTGCTGGGCCACTCATCTGATTGGAGGTGAATCCTCCCGTTCCACTGCCCTGCCACCCTGCTTGAAACACGCCGCACGTAGTGGCATGATGAAACGGCTGAAAATCTTGATCCATGCATATCGTCTCGCTAGGTACACCAGAGATGAGAGGATGCTGGAACATAAGGTAAGCAGTAACGCCTTTGCTAAATAGTTCTACCTCGTTCCTTGGTCGTGGTACGGTGGTAGAAGATTTGTTGACGCTTCCTTAGGCAGGAGCAAGTGCCTCGGGGAAGTGATGCCAAGCTTCTGCTAGGCGGCAACAGAACGGGTCGGTCCAATGACCCTCCCGGGGGGCGAAGGGGGGCTAAGCTGGCCTCCAGAGCCCCAATGAGCCCTGCGAGCCCTGGAGGATTCGTGTGATCCTTATTCAGCCTCAAAGCATGAATCAATCTCGTATTCCTGCACCCAAAAAAAGAAATTCTTGCACTGTAGGATTAAGCTAATGGGCAATAACGTACACTTTATTCATGAACGCATGTCTGATCAACATTGAAGGATTCGCTATCTGGTCATCATGCTACATGTTGCAATCGAAAGCAAAGGGTATTCCCAATCGCCATGGCGGTAAACAAGAGAACAATAACAGAATCAGCCACACCGCCAACATGCATTCCTCCATATCAGAAGAAGCGTACTCATTGTCGTCCGTCGACCCCGCGACAGCAGTCAAGCAGTCAAAACAGCTACCTCCCACAATGAAGAGCGTCTCCTATGTCATCTCCACACGCAGGAGGTAGCGCATCTTCACCTGGGTAATGTTGTATACAATATACTCCTATAGCGTAGTCAGCTTGCTATTCTGAAACTCAAGAGCATGAAGTGTATACATTGTATTGCAGATACCCGGCAGAATTGCGCGTGGGTCCAGGCTTCTTGCGTGTGTCCGGCTAGAAGACTACTATTAGCATTGTCGAGTTACTACGCGGGCGTTGTCTTTACCATCATGACGCCAGTCAAGCTCTCGTTCACATAAGATGCATCCTTCCACCCCACGGGCCCCATGACACCTTTCCCCCATGTTGCTATGCGCCCAAGTTGCTTGGCCTGCGCTGCTGCATCAGGGATCTGAAAACCAATGTCCAACTCCAACATCGGCCTTCCCAACTCGACTTCGCAAAGTAGAAGCAGACCAATGTTGCCGGATGTGTAAGGGTGGCAATAATTTGCCGACTTGGAACTGATGTCGGCTAGAACCCAACTAATCAGCCAAAGTTACGGTAGAGCTTTGTTCACAGGAATCATACCAAAGTATACGCCCTTGCCAAACGCGCAGCCACTGACAGGGGCTTCAGGAGGGGCGATACGAAGACCCTGCGACAAGATGCCTCCAAAATTGGTGCATCGAGATCCATGCCATAGCTCCATCTATCAGCTGTGTGCATGTGTCCAGACATTACACTCACGAGTCTCCGGTCACTGCCCTTCATCTCTGCGAACATGGAAGCTTCGAACCGCTCGAATTCAACGTCGCGCTGGACACGAAAGATATCTTGTACCTAGATATAATGTAAGTCATCCCTAGCGGGATGGTACGCGGTTGAAGCTACTCCATACCTTGAATGATACGTCATGTGTAGCACCGTGCGATCCATTCAAGTACTCCTGGAGGTGCTTGTACTCATTCGAGATGAGATCAACTAAACCACATCAGTGACAAATATGCCTCGGGGTCGATAACCGGCAGCTGCTACATATTGTTGGGTTCTGGACTTACGGGGAGTCATTTCCTGAAGATCAAGACCGGCAAATTGCCGATCCAGGGCGTTGATACTCGAACCTCTTGCCGTGTCATCCATGATGGTAATGGCTATTTCCATATCGGCTAGGCTCTCCAGAAGGGCGACCTCTCTCACCAGTCGCTCCTCGTCATGTATGACTGGAGGACGCTGGCGACCAAAATTATGTGGTATGATGGTGTAGTAGGAGTTGCTTATGGCTTCAACCGTCTCATCATATGTCGAATTGTGCTGCTCATCAGCAAGAGCTGGGTTCGCAAACAAATCCTCTGCGCACAGGGCAAAGTCAGTAAAGCCTCCTAATGAGTATAGGAGAGAGCTGTGAGGCTGTTGCATGGTCAACAGCCTGTGTCAATGCTCTCGTTATCGATCCTATGCTTCCTAGATGGCATTAACAAATGTGAATCTCCGAAACGTACGTACCAAGTTGCTTCAAGGCTTCGAACCCTCGTTTCAGAGTGCGTTTGCTGAGTTGTCCCAGTGGCAATTTGTCGGCATCGTAATTCATCTCTGTCATGGCATCGGCGAAGTATCCCTTATTGAAAATTAGCTGCATTAATCGCTGGACAGGCTTTGGCAGGGTGCTGTCCGCTCGCTTGATTGGGCTGCCGGTAGGCATCACTTGCTTCAAGGCTTTTCCATGGTTAGGAGGCGGCGGTCCGTCTTCGTCGTCGCTCGTATCGTCCTCGTATTTGCGCTCGATGAAAGTATACTTGGATCCTTTGTATTGACTGGGCGTCGGATCGAACCGATTGTCCCACTTAAGTCCGGTCTTATCCTTGAACTTCTGGTCAAACGCCCTGCGCTCATTTCACAGTTAGCAAACACCATGAACGGGTAGCCCGATTTATAAGACATATCCAGCATGAATAGCCCGAGTCACGGCTTGTGTAATAGGCTCCAAGACTAGAACAACAATGTGGATGAGGGCAACGCTCCGAGAGATACATACTGCATAGCAGTGCTCAAAGTCCCCTCTCCGAGCGTCTTGTTTGCCCCGAGTTCGCCAACTCTACCCCACCGAGTCCACGTTATATAGCTTCCAGCGGTCGACTCGAGGAGCTGAATACGGTAGAACTTGTTGTTGTTCTTCCCGGCATTGGTCTGGTTGAGAGCAGCGTCATAGATAGTACCGTCATCTCCGATATACACTCGGAAGCCTATCATCAGCCTTAGATGGATTCTTCACGATACATGGTAGCGCTTGGAGGCGTTTACCAGGAGCGTTGCATGTCTCATCTAGTGGAATACGTAGTGAGCCCGACTTGGCCTTGTTGCCATGCTTTTGTTTCTTGGCTCCGGGGCCCTTGGAAACCTCCTGAACAAGATCATTGACGTCGAGGGGTGTCTCACTCCGTGCACGCTTCTTGCCCTTGCAGCCACCAGATTTCGCTCTCTCGTTGATAGAGGTCATTAGCCACTCGTAGTCTGCGATGTTGATGGCGGGGAGCCGGCCAGCTTGCTTGACTATAAAAGAGAACAGTCATTAGCCACTCGTAGTCTGCGATGTTGATGGCGGGGAGCCGGCCAGCTTGCTTGACTATAAAAGAGAACACCGCGGTCTTAGTAACGTTGTGGGTGAATTGTGAGAACGACGGAAGGGGATGGGTATATCTAGATGAATGTGCTATTCTCTAGGGTGCAGCTACTGATCAGTAGAGCTAGGTTGATTTCAGATGACCGTGGATGGCGTAACCAGGGGCTCAAAAGGCATTGGTGAAAGCGAAGACACACAAGACCCAGCAAGGAAGTGGAAGGACAACTCACCTTTAGCAGTTTCCTTCTCGACATCGGTCACAGTCGCAACGAGGTGGGTCACTTCGCCGTCAACCTTGGTGCTATGCTTCCCTCCGTTGCTCTCAATAAGTGCTGCGATCTTTGCTGTACGGTTGTTATGAATTGAAGACAATAGCACACAGGAGCATCCTAAACATGACAACGCAATCCATGGGACGCAATAATTCTGGGACGCAATTCTTGGACGTTAGCTTACCATGAGTCTCCTCGAATTTGCCACTCAAAGCAATGACACAGCCCTCAAGAAGAAGTGCCATGTCTTCGAGGGGAACGGAAGTGTCAATGCTAGGATTGGGATGTGGACAAAGTGTGAAGTGGAAGATATAGGTTAGAATTACGAACATATTAGGCTGAGAATTGCCGAGCTTCAGCCGCCTCCAAGCATCATAGCCTTGCGAGGAGGAATCACAAACGCATATTTCACCCAGATAGTACCCTTGGAGGGCCTTGGAGCCATTCTTTTGAGATTCTGTTTGGGACTTAGGCCCTTTCATGAGCTCATCACTGAATTCTAAAAATAAGACAAGCCGTAAAAATACATCTATGAAGAATCATTGTCATCATCAGCGTTTAAGTGCTCAATACGGGCGGCGCTGCATCAAGTGGAGTACTCGGAACCGAATGGAACTCATCATGCTCATGAACAGCTGCTTTCGCAACCCCTTCGTTCTCCTTCCAAGTCTCCACCTTGAGTCCACCGCTCGACTCGTTATCCTCCATTTTGATTGGCGTTTCTGCTTGTGCAGATTCCTCCACAGCTTTTGGCGTCTCCACATGCATTGGGTCTTCTTTGGGCAATGGAGTCTCCGCAGGAGTCCCCCGCGAGTACTCTGATCCGCTTAAAGAAACCTCGTCAAAGCCGTCGTTTCTCGATGAAAGTCGCTCTGGGTCTTGACGAGGCGCTAGATGGACTTCATTAAGCTTCTCTTCTAACGCAGTATCTTGAAAGGAGGACATGTGAAGGCCATCGGATGTCTGATTGCCCTGAATTTCCGACGGTCCGGTCACGTTGATGCCCAGTCCATCCACAGGATGTTCGTTAGAAAGCGGGCTGAGTGGTGGTTCGAAGCTGCCAGGTTTGGGTCCTGAGGTTCGGTAAGGGCTTCTGGGTGGCAGAGCGGGAGGTATTCTCCTCGGTATAGTGACTAGTTTGGCCTTTGAGATCACGGGTGTTTCAAGGGCAGGCTCGTCATTGTTCTCCAGATCAAGCCCCGCTTCACCATCGTCTACTTCATCCGCGAGGTTTTCCGTCGTTTTCTTGACAGGAGAATGATTTCTCTCTTCCTTGGGGGAGTCTGTAAGCCGCGGTGAATCAAGGACGTCGGCTGTCTGCGTTCCACGGTCGGTACTAGCAATGCTGTTGCTGATGCTTAACCGTCCACTGTCTCGTTTCGATAACCTCTTCGAATTGCTGAAATTGGCGAATATTGGGCTTGAAGGGGATGGTCTGTATTCGAAGGCGTCGCTGCTAGGTCGGCTCACTGCGCCAGTGTCTTTGATCTCCTTGATCTCCATGCCTTCTTGCTCTAAAGCTTTGACGCCGAATGGATCGGGATCATCATCCGAAGGCGGTAAACCAAAGCCTGATACATGATCTTCTACTACCTCAAAGTCTCCAGGCGTAGGCTCGGCAGCTGGAAGCTGACTCTCGTCAATTTCGTCGCCCTGGGCCGCTTTTATGGTTGCGAGCAAGGTCTTACACTCGTAGGGCACGTGCCTGACCCTGCCAGCTAAGATGTCCGCAACCTTCAATCTTTCCCCATAGAACTTCTCGTTTTCATCTCCTCTTTCGATAAGCACAGTCCCGTCAATTTGTACTCCTGCATAGAAGCCCCGACTCTTAAGGTAGTTGAAAACTGGGGCCTGTCTTTTGTGCAGCTCTGTTTCTAAGACGCCACCCATACCGACCGGTCCTGCCACAGCGCTGACTTCTCCACCCAATGTAAAACGAATCTTTGTGAAAGCCTCCAAAGCCTTTTCGGTATTGATGACCAACACACAGTCGTAGATGTCCACGCCAACCAAGAAACCCAATCCCGCGGTATGTAGTAATATTCCGGACGGTGACGACCATTCCCCATCCTCTTTCCTAGCCATCAAAACCCCGCTTCCTCCAGCTCCGCTAATCCAAAGCCCAGTCCTCATCGTTGTGAATATGGCCAGCCCCTTCGCTCTCTTAATCACCTCCGTAGGTATCTTCTTAATGACCCTTTGTTTCCCCTTGGGCTTCCCATCTTGATAGGAATGGTCGTCCTCCTCCACGTAGAAGCCATCTTTACAGAAGCTTCGGAGGATGCGCGCAGCCTTGTCTGACTCCTTGTCAAGGGTTGTGGGCCAGAAGGCTTCTGAGCCTAATTTGTTTGAGAGCTTATTCACGGGAGCTCCAAGCTTGTCAACAAGGCTGTAGACTTTGTCGAAGCCCTGTTTCGAGGTCGTCTTCGTCGTAGACCAGCTAGGGAGCGCGGGGAGATGGATCGGCATTGTCGTCGCTTGGCGTGTTTGAGACTTCCAAAGCAAGTCGCATGGAGCGCGTTACATCATTATCGTTAATTCGAAGAGCTAATAATGCTTGCTCTCGAATGAAACGTTCTTTCAGCCTCGAATATGAGTCGTGCCTTCAGCTGACAGCTATGCCTGAGGAATTACGAATCTAATCGCCGACTTCTTGCCGGTTGGTACCGAGAGCTTACAGTACAGGGCTGACTCACGCGGCTTATCATTGTCTGAATACAACGTTGGGAGGGCGAGCTCCAGAAATTAGAGGACGCCAGAATGACTCAAACTGTGCTTAAACGTCTGGCTGCAAAACTATCCACCAAGCCAGGATGAAGAACATTCGCACCAGAAGTCATGCTACTAAGCCCGCCAGGGACCATGAGTCTGCGGTAGTACGTATATCGTATGTCCTCGCTGAAAGTTGTTAAGGTGATGACGAGAGAGGAGACGCGTGTCCTGAGGTAACAAGTCGCCGGGATCTTCACGCTAAACCCATCTTTGTCGCCCGTGCAAAGTATGCCATCTGTTGCATGACTGACGTGACGACAAGGGCTGTCACACGAGCGAATTAGTTGTCGCTCCTCTCTCTCTCACACCATCGAGGCTTCCCACCGCTCGTTCCCCCAACATCTACCGCGCTGACTTCCAATGTCACTATCCCCGACCCCCAAATCAGACATGGGCCGTAACCTTGATCCCAATGCATTACCTACAGGATCATGCAGACATCAGGCATTGGATGTGACTGTAGCGCAATTGAGGCAATGGGGTTGTCCGGCGATGCGAGGAGAGGGACATCTTGTTGATGGATCTGGATCTTTATACAGGAAGAAAGGAGCGGAATCGACAGTCTCAGCACGCCAGTCATGGCTTTGGAAAAGCTGAAAGAGCTGAGAGAACATCGGGGACTGAAGTCCTCGGGAAAATCAGACATTCAAGTCATTCGCTGGATTGCTCTCCCATGAGATGTTCAGCTGCCTGTGTCAACAAGAGACTTTCCGATCCATGGTTTGTTATCGCGTAGCGCAAGTTTTGACACGCGTTGACAGCGGGGCTGAGCTCAAACCCTTCTCGATATGGAAACCTTCATCATCGTGGGAATATAGTACCATTCGTGAACAAGATTATCAACCAAGAGGTGTGGCAAACTCGACGGTATCCAAACCACTCGGCCGAATTGGTGCCGAGACTCCGAGTTATAGCCGACCTAGCATCATCGCCGATTTATCCATAATCGCGGTGTGCTGCAATATCAACACTGCTTACAGCTCACCCACAATGAGATCCCAACACATACCTTTCTAGGACTATCAAAAATATGGCCTCCAGAGCAAAGTCCCTGCTCTCCAAACTTGCTGAAGAACTTGGGGTTCTCTCGATATTACATTCTTCAAGGGATACAAAACTTCTATGTCTACAGCGCTTCACTCGACTGTTTGCATATGGAGCTTCGACTTTAATTCTCGCTCTCTACCTGTCAAGTCTGGGCAGCTCAGATGCCCGCATCGGCTTGTTCATGACTTTGACGCTGCTCGGAGATGTTGCCATAAGCCTCCTTCTCACACTAGTTGCAGATGGCTTAGGAAGGCGACGGATACTGGCTGTGGGCGCAGCTCTGATGACCGCGAGCGGCATCGTATTCGCCGTCAGTGGGAACTACTGGGTCTTGGTGGCAGCAAGCATCTTCGGCGTTATTAGTCCTAGGTAAGCAATTCCCTAAGAGGACATAACGAGCACGCTAACGGTTGATCAGTGGCAACGAGATCGGTCCCTTTCGTGCCATCGAGGAGTCTACTCTAGCCCAACTCACGCCTACCCACATCCGCAGCGACATATTCGCCTGGTACACTCTTGTTGGGAACGCCGGGACGGCATGTGGGACTATCACCTGTGGCTGGATAGCACAGGGACTTCTCTCTAAGGGCTGGACAGAAGTTGGCGTATATCGAGTCATATTCGGAGTTTACGCAGTGCTCGGTGTTGTTAAGCTGATATTGTCACTCTTGCTGAGCGACCAATGCGAGCCGGAACCACCAAAGCAACAATATCAGGAGGTCGTTCAGCTAGACTCCGTTGAAGCTGAGGGCCTGCTTTCGGATGATGAAGAATCGTCGGACGAGCCGTCTTCCAAGCAAAAAGCGCCGCAACCGGCGCACCTCCCAGAGATGAAGAGAAAGTCCATTTGGCCAGCTCTATCGCCAGAGTCTCGTCCCACCCTTTACAAGCTCTGTCTCCTCTTCGCAGTCGACTCCCTAGCCTCCGGCCTCGTCCCTTTGTCATGGATCACCTATTTCTTCAACCGCAAGTTCAAGCTGCCAGAGGGCCAACTAGGAACCCTCTTCTTCGTTACGAATATCATCTCCTCGATCTCAAATCTCGTCGCTTCATCACTATCGAAACGAATAGGTCTCATCAAATCCATGGTCTTTACGCATCTACCTTCGGCCATCTTCCTCGCCCTCATTCCTCTTCCAAGTCCAAGCTACGGATGGCTTGCAATGGTATTTCTTATCCTTCGGTCTTGCATGCAGAACATGGACCAAGCGCCTCGGCAAGCTTTTCTTGCTGCGGCAGTATTACCTAGTGAAAGGACAGCTGTCATGGGAGCAGTCAATGTGGTGAAGACATTAAGCCAGAGTGGTGGACCGGTGGCGACAGGTTGGCTGGCCGGGATCGGCAAGTTTTGGCTTGCCTTTCTGATAGCCGGAGGATTGAAGGCAAGCTACGACCTTGCGATGTTGAAGATGTTCTTAGGTTACAGGAGCCGCGAAGATGAAGCCGAGCAGGCGAAGCAAAGGAGACAAAGAGAAGCCCGCGAGGGCGAAAGTCATGCCTAAGGATGACACTAAGTAAATTTATGAGAGATGACCTACATGCATAGCGCTCAACATCCCTAGGGCATAGCCATAGAAACCCAATGATAATGGATAATCACACTTTTCTCAAACTCTATTGATCGGAGATACCCTTCTTCTCCTAGTCGGATCCGAGTAGAGATGCTATTCTATCGCTTATCGAAACAGCATGTCCCATAGCTCGCTCACTCCTGAAAGCACAACCCTATCATTCCAGTCTTCACACGCTAATCCATCCCAACGTTATACTTCAATCCAACAACGGCCCATCGCCCCAAAGCCCCACAACACTAACAACCCATCCAACCGCAAAAGCCGCTCCCCTAGCCATCATCTTCCCCCTCCACCTCTCCATCCCATCTCTTACAACCTCCCCATTCAAGCTCCCAACACTACCACCTTCCACTTCCCACTCCTCTTCTCCAGAATCACTACCACCGCCACTTGCCTCTTCCCTTCCTCTCCCCGCAACTCTTGCTTTCAGATTCGCATAGATGTCTTTACTGTATGCTAGCCCAACGCAGAGTGGTGCCCAAAGAAGGAACGGATGCCGACGGCGTGGTGGGGAGAGGATGAAGGCAATGATGAGGGAGGAGGTGGAGATGGTAGAGAGGAGGATTTGATGGCGTTGCGTCAGGGCGCGGAGATGCACAAATGTTGTATGCGCTGATCGGGCGGCAGGGAGCGCGAGGATGGGCGGGAGGGTTGATGTTGAGATGGTGTAGGATACGCCCTGGTACGACGTGCGTCAGTCAGAATCCGGATGGGGGAGTGAGGGTGTAGGGTGTGTAGCTGGCAGCTTACCGTCAAGAGGCCGAGGGAAATGGTGCCGACGAATTTGGCGAGGGTGACTGTTCCACCTAAAAGTGGCATCGTGGCCGCTATTCTTGGAGATTTGTTGTTGAACGATGAAGAGGAAGATGCTGCCAAGAGGAACAATGGAATGCTGCAGAAGGCGGCTCTGTATGGCAGTAGAAGCCGGTCGCACTAGCGTCTACGGTTCGGCGGCAAGGCCATGGTGGCTCAAATGTACCCCTCCTGAGGCTGGTAATGGGGCAATGGCAACAAACAAATATTGACGACTTGCGCTTACAGTACTTCGTGAGTTACAGCGAGTATCCATGCACCTTCTGCTATTTCTCCGTCTCCAGACGCTCGTTAAGCACGTCAGACAGACGATCAACGCCTCCAGTTGAACCTCGGCTTAACGCATTGAGCCGAACCGTGTTACAAGCGGCCTGAGGATAGGTCTTACTTCTAGCTCATGTCCTTCCATCTTTCTTTTCTGATCTCTCTAACTTCGAGACCGTCCGTGCTTGCCAATTAGCTGTCAATATCTCCTTGTTCTGTTTGCTCTTGGGACGTCTTGTTACGATGACTCTACCCAAGAACGAATATCTGAGCGATGTTTGGAGGGATGGCTTGTTTGGTAATCTTCCTGCTTTCTGCACCTAGTCATCTCTTGGCTCATTCCTTTGATTCAGAGAACAAAGTCGTCTTCTGTACAGGCGGTTCTGGCTCCATCTGTAGTGCTCAAGTCCGAGCACTCGTCCATCTTGGCGCAAATGCCTGCATCGTGGGGCGACAGGTTGAGAAGACAGAACGTGTCGCTAAGGACATCGCTACCGCGAGAAAAGGAGCCAAAGTTCTTGGTATCGGATCGGTAGACGTCAGAAATGTTGAGAGCTTGCAAAAGGCTGTAGAGAAATGCGTGAGCGAGCTGGGAAAAATTGACTTTGTAATGTAAGTTAAATCGGATTGAGTCTGCTTTCATTCTTGTTAATCAAGTATATGCAGCGCTGGAGCAGCGGGTAACTTCCTTGCTCCAATCGATCAACTTAGCACCAATGCTTTCAAATCAGTCATGGACATTGACGTCCTAGGCTCATACAACACGCTCAAGGCTACACTCCCACACCTAGTCAAATCAGCGGGAAACCACAATAACAATGGTAAGACTGCGAATCCAGCCGGAACAGGCGGCCGAATCATCTTCATGTCGGCCACAATTCACTACACAACGATGCCGTTGCAAGCCCACGTCAGCGTAGCAAAGGCCGGCGTTGACGCACTAAGCCACACTACGGCTGTGGAATATGGTCCCAGAGGCGTCACAAGCAACATCATTGCACCTGGGCCTATCTCTGGGACGGAGGGAATGGAAAGATTGGCGACAAAAGCAAGCACCGAGAAGGCGAACAAGAGTGTGCCGTTGGGGCGATACGGAACAGTGAAGGAGATCGCTGATGCTACGATATATCTTTTCTCTGATACTGGAAATTTTGTTAACGGGCATGCTCTTGTTGGTGGGTTGTCAAGTTCCTCTTACGACCATGTGTGCTGAGTGTAAAACTGACGCATGATATTCCTACAGTCGATGGCGCGGCATGGCGCACTCACTCGGCCAATCCGGGATCGGAGTTTCCATACCCTGATTTCCTACTGAGCGGCGAAGCGGTCACTGGGGTCAAGGGAGGTAAGCAGTCCAAGCTTTGAAAGTCGTCTCAGCAGCACATGATTGATGTCTATCAATATCTGCTTCTTGTTCCTTTATTCCCTCAAATTCATCCAGCCTCAATCTAACCCTTCGGTGTCTGGTCTCCGCTTCAAGATATCGTCAAGCGTTTTACATACTTCCTTGTATATCTTGTCCATCCTCTTGTAACGTTCCTCCAATTCATCATAATTCTTATCCCACTTCTCGAGCTCCTCCTTTAGCTTCTCAATCTCGTCCGTCAGCTTTTCTAGGTCCTTCTGCCAATTCCCATACAAAATCTTGATTTCTTCTCTCAACAAGTCGTCTATCCACCAATACTCCCTCAACTGTCGCCAATCAGCCTTTTCCATTCTGTAAGCGCGGTTCCCTCGATAGAACCTACCCAATGACCACAGTCGATCGGCTTCCAATGATACCCTGCGGCAAAATGCTGCTCGAATTCCTTGTAAGACGTGCTTTTTGCTTCACAGACTCCCTCCTCTTGCGGGAAGCCACCATGGGCTCGATGATATTCCTCCAGTGCTTCGTGGAGATCGGATCCATTGTGCGGGTACTTGAAGGGCCTCATCATCCTGTCTGGGCCTGGTCCCTGGACACCATCGAATTGAGAGCTGTTCGTAGACGATTCAACGAAACTGCGGAAATCGCGGGTGGTACGGCAAGCGATTATGATGAGTGTTCGTTGGCTTACTTGAGATGCGGACGTCATACTAGCCGTACCTCTGAGTTCGTCAGATTAGATTCTGGTGTTAATGAGAATAGATGGGTAAGCATTGCAGCATACTAAAACCAAGGACAACACTGTCTTCTATATAGCCAGAACCGCATGTGCAGGCCCGCGCCCACTGACAGGCAACAAACGATAACGTGTACCACGCCCTAACGGACAGCTCCCTGCTGGCCTATATCACCAACAGAGATTGTTTCTAGACCGAAATCGATTCAAGGAAACATCTCCTGGGAATATCTTTAGGTACGAAGCCGATAAAGAAGGCGTCACGCTCTGATGCAAACACTCGAACATGATCATGCCGGATCAATTACATGCCAGCTGGGTACGTAGGCCGTTGGATGATCAAACATCACCGAATGGCGTTGTTTGCAGTAGATAGCGCCATGCATTCCGGCTCAATTCACCAGACCAGGTTAACACTTAGAGTGCAGACAGCAGAAGACTTCTCTCCGCTTCGATCTGGTCCTCAGATAAACACACGCTATATCTCTAAAGACGGCATTGTCCCCAATGTTGACCGCCATCATGATGTTGCCACTAAGGCTAAAGAGGGAACATAGTGAAGATTCTGGTAGGGACTGGTACGTGGGTATTTGCTATTAGAGCTACCAAAGAGTAGAAGGCGCCTTAGTCACGATTTACCCAAAATTATGCCCACATCAAGGGTTTTTCATTCAATGTTAGTACGTCCACCTATCTCGGCTTATTCATAGCTCTTCTTGGTCACTGCTGCCGAATTTTCACCGCCTCAAACTTCCTCGCTCAAACGTTACTGGAGCTGCTTGATTTCCCACTTCAACTCATCTTTATTCAACTCACTTAGCTCCTCAATATTATTCATCCAGAACCCATGAAGCGTCTCAACCTCGCTACTCAACAATCCCTGCGCCCACCAATAAGTCTCCAGCTATTGACTATCAGCTTTCGCAACGACTGCACTCCCCTATCAGAATCTTATCCAGGCCTCACAATCAATCATTTCCTCATCATCTTTGACATATTTATCCTCACCAGCAAAGCACATTTCTCTTCCAAAGCACTTATCGAATTTTACAGCGTCCTCCGGATCTTCATCCCCGGCGGTCAAGGGGTCAGGAACATGCCGTGTTGCTTGGAAAACCTTGCTAAGGCTTCTTCGAGCTGGGATCCCCTCCGTATGTCGACAGGTTTTGTGGGTTGGGCTAGTTCAATACGGCAGGTGATGCTGTTGAGGGTAGCTTCGCTAACTTGGGGCAGGACTATGTTCTCAATTGTCGACATGTTGAATAACTTGTGGCACTTAATCGTTGGAAGAGGGATTTACCGGTGAGGTGAAGAGCTTCCTATCTTGCGGTGTCATTGGGAGCTTTCATAAGGGATATACGAGATGCGGTGACTCAGACAACGACAAGCCATCCCATTTGTTTTGTCCTTCATACCGACCTTATCAGGATCTCCACAATCTTCCCCAGATCTAGATGAGAGAATGCCTGCTGGATCTTCCAGTTAATGCATCCGGTACCCACGCTCCGAAAACATTCCCAAACAGGCAGGAAACATGCCATGATAGATCAGGCAACAGAATGCTTTGGAAGTGTCGCTCAACACCCACTTTACCCGGACACAATCTCATTCGAGGCCTTAGCACCGTCCGTAAGGTGCGAACAAAAGATTCATCGCCATGATAGATAATAAATAATCGAACACCTAGCGCCATGAAACCCAACGAACAGCATCATCCATGGTCCCACCAACTTCATGAGACCAACGCCTCATCTCCCTTTTCCCTTCCCTCTCACCTCATCAAAAAAAAACCCTCCACCACGCCCTCAAACCCCCGAAACCAGCTCACCATCCAATCTCTTCCTAAGTCCGATGGAGGCTATGTCCCGGGCTAGATGTTATACCGAACCCAACCCCAACCCCAACCCCTCCAATACGGACACCACATAGCCCGGCGCACTCGCTGCGTCTCGAAGGCTGAGGGGGGTAAGTAGGCATTCGGTAGCTAGTACCAGTAAGAGGAAAAGGGAGGACAGTTCGAGAATCAGGACGAGGAGTTTGAAAAGTGTAATGGGAAGGGGAAGGAGGGGCATTGTTGGCAGGTAAGGGGTCAGTGCGATGATTGACGGTGAGCGAAAATTAAGAGGGAGAGTGGCGACGTGAAAGGGGGAGAGGAGTAGTAGTTGACAGACGACCGAAAGCCGAATGGGTACATGCCCAGCAGGAGGGGTCTGGTCATTAGTTACAGGCGAGAGCATATGTTGACCATTGACTATCTACGTTCATCAACTAAGATGATCAAACAAATAACATCAAATTAAGCTCTTTATCCACCGTCCGTCCCATATATCATGACAAAACGAACATAAAGTAAAGGAGACAATCGTCCGATCAAAAAAAGGAAAATAACCAAACCGGGAAACAAAGATTCAGAGAACAAAGGACATAGACATGCCCTTTTCACAATGTGAATACTCAACAACGGAGCATTGAGCTTGCTGAATGGAACGACATGTCATTTCCACAGATAGGGGATAAAGACGCAATGTACGTGATGAATCTGGCAACAGCAAGTCAGACGCTTGTGCAGTCAAGGAAGGTATGCATTACGCTGCAAGACTTTAGAATATAAGGGTTCGGCAACGTACCGGCAAAAGAAAGATGAAGCTGACGGCGAGAAAATAACAAGCGATGATGAGATGGAAGGGCTCATAGATAAGGCACATATTGTCAGAGCCACTCGAGGTCACGCAACAGATCACATACCCCGTGGAAAAAAGAATAGGCTTGATTCTGTGGGCTCAAGCTATAAAGCGCGTCGTAAAAGACAGAGGGTTATGCCTCGTCCGTACAGTGTAATCATGCAAGAATGCTCAAATTGGTATCATAACTCCGGCCCAATGCATGCCTTCTAATCGCTTCCCTTGATCCATGTCCATTCCAATGGATCTATTTTATATCCCCTTGCCACAGTTCTTGCAACCAAAGGCGCTCCCAAAGTTCATGCTTCTCTTGATCCGGAGCTGAGGCTCCGGCTCTGGCTGCTCGAATCCCTCGTCCTCTTCACCACCGTTTCCACCAGTTGCTGCTTGCCCGTCTTGATCCGCAGCGCCTGCTACAGCGTTGGGATCGGTTCCCTTCTTCCTTGCAGCTGCTTCGAGCTTTGCGTCCAGTGCACTGAGAAATGGTCCGTCTTTCGAGTCATCGTTTGCCAGCCCCAATTGTCCCTGTAGCTTTGGATCTTCTTCAGGTGTTTCTTCTGAGACCTTGGGAAAGTAGCTGTCTGAGCGTTCCGATGGTATTTTGACTCTTGTGTGCTGAGGCTCTAAGGGTGGAACCTCCTGTTCTGGCTGTGTAGGAGTTACGCCTTCGGCAGATCCAGTACTAGAGGCGCCGTCATTGTTCAGGTAAGTGCCGCGTGCCAAAGGAGTGTGTCCGGCGTGTCTAGTGTAAGGGTCTTCGGGTACTCCGAGTGTGCTTAGTGGCGGCTCAATGGTCCCAGGAGAGACTTTACTTGGTGAAGGTGACTGTGGAGAAGGCGATTGCGGCGTCATGATGTTCTTAGGTGCAATTGACGAAGCTAGACCACTGATCTTAAGTGTGATGCCATCAAGGTCCTTATCTATCTTTGCACCGTCGATGCTTGGCTTGTGGTGACCACCTATAGAATGCTCCGAAGATTCTCGACGATCACGGCTGCTGATAGGTGCATTCTCAGCAATGCTAGGTAGCCGATCTGGCTTGCTCGACTGAGAGGAGTCCTCAGAGAATGTGCGGGTTGGCTGAACATCGTTCTTCGGGCCACGCCAGACTTCATCCCCTGTAGTGCTTGTACTTGTACGTCTTGACACTGCCGGATTCAGAAGGCTTGAAAAGTTACTTGCACCTGAACCACTTCTCTCGACCGGTGCAGATACTTGGCTAGGCGAGAAGGCTTCGTATCGACGCAAGGAATTCTCAAGTTGGGCAATCTTCTCTTGCAGTTCCGTCCTCTCTGTATACCACAGTGCTCTTTCTTCGTCGTGTACTTTGCGCTGGCGTTCCATGAGTGCGTGAAACTGATTCATATAGCGGGCGGATGCCAATTGTGGCGAAGGAGATAATCTTGACGATGGTCCGGGGAGTCGACTAGCAGAAGCCACGGATTGCTGGAGAGGCACGCGACCCCCTGAGGCGTCATTCTCTGATTGTGTCAGTTCACGAAATCGACGGGGTGGGGATGTCAGAGATGCTGGCAAAGATGAGTCCATGCCGATAACGAGGCCACTGTTTGTGGCAGAAGGCAGTCAACGAATATCGTGCAAGCTGTGGCCTTGTCGAACTTCTGAGATGGGTGGCAAATCAATGCTGGTCGTAATTTGATGCTGCGAGCAACATGTTGAACTGCTTCCTGTGTTTATAGAGAAGTCAAGATGGTCATGATGAGGGTTTGTCCATGAAATGCCAGGAACAACCTGTAGGCTCTACGTGGCCAACGTCGCCTTTGGGAAGGTGCAATGGAGGGGAGGGTAGAAAGCGTACCTTAGGCGGAGGAAAATAAATAATGTGCCAATGACGTCCCTTCCCGCACCCCCGGAGTACAGTAATGCCGCTTACCGTAACTGCACTAAGGTAGCATCAGGTACGCGACAGCATGACATGGCACTCCTGCAGAAGATCCACTATATAATTGTGGACCATTGGGAAGATCGAACCTCTCAAAGTCTTTCTTGCTACTTCTCGATTCTACTATCGATTTCCAGGCATCCAAATCTGGATCGAATTTTCCTAACCAACATCGTTCGGTTTGGAGCGCTTTGGCTACTTGGTGACAATCCATTTCCACCAGATGTCTGGTAACATCCAAGCTCCAGTATCGGCCCCATTCCCCACTTTTCGGCATGCCTCCGAGTACGCATAACAGCTCTGTTACAACGATGCGATCGCAGTCAGGCCTCATGCGGATTCTCCGTCCTTCATCCTGATCTCCGTCTCCAGCTCGTCTAGAGTCAACGGACAGCTCCTATCTCTCCACCGCACCTTCTCAGCTTGTATCCAGGCTTCACCGCTTCTCAATGCCACCACCAAAAAACCTAGTTCCTCTCTATCAACATCGAACACCTCCCACCACTCCACGCTCGGTAGCTTGATGCCCACCTCTCTTGCCGCAAGGTAGACCGCTGCCACTGCCAATGCCGGTGGCTGATGGGTGAGATATAGCAATTGTGGAGATAACAGAGCGGTGTTTAGATGTGCAAGAGTGCGTGCTGCTAGAGCCGTCGACTTTGGTGTAGAGGCTGGGGTAAGGACCCCAAGGGTCTGGAGATAAGTGAGGGCCAGATGGTGTGGAAGCGTGACTTGGGTGATGAAGGAAATGGACCGCAGGAGAATAGACTCGGTCTGTAGAAGAGTGGCGCGAGCAGCTTGGTAGGAGCCTTCGGATAGGTAATAGGATTCTGGATCCGGCTTTGTGGATGTCTGTGGGGGTTGTCGTAGTGGGGATGTCGGAGAGAGTAGATAAGCGTAGACGTTCAGGATCGAGCGTGTAGATTGCGGTAGGAATGAGACCTTTGTTGTCATGTAGAGAGATGCTGCGGACACGTCCTAAGCATACCAATTAGCTCGCATCCAATGAACATCTGACTAGCCCTGCCCTCACTTTCACGGCATTGATCCTGAAACTTCCACCCTCTGAACCAACATAGAACCTGTAGAGGATGACAATAGCCTGCGCTATGATCTCCTGCGGCAGTCGCAGCAGCATCCCAGCGGCTTGGGTAAGCTGTGCGGCTGCGAAGCGCAGAGAGCTGTCGAGATTGGTGGGGACGCCATCAAGCTGGGAACTTGATGTTGAGAGCTGCTCTACCGTGGCGAGTGGGTTTGAGAGTGAAAAGAGTTGATGGGGTTCTGGAGCCATTGGGGCAATATCAGGGTGGGATCATGTCCGCGCTTCCTGTCAAATACTTTGAGGGGAAGAGCTTCAAGAATTCCTCCGTGTGCAAGATTGGCTCATTGGCGCCTACATCTCTAAAAGGCATCAAAGGTACATGTTCTCTGCATATTGAGACAATTACGAGCAATGGATCCTCGCTTACAATCTGACTTCTTGTTCATATCGATCTGATTGTCAATTATTAGCTTTCGTGAGCATAGGAACGCGACTGCTTATGTACCCTCTCGAACCGAATCCTGCAGCACCATTGCCACTTTATATAAACGCCACAAACGCAGTCCAAATTCCGTTCCTTCATGTGGCATCGAGAAAGAGAAGACGATCACAGCCTTCCAAGTACCTTTTTACTTCAAGCATCTGCTCGATGGACTGTTTGCTTGCAAGCGCTCTTTGCCAAGGCTTGAATTTCCAAAGCCTTGACTATTGCGAGACCTTCCAAGCGCCATACACGACGTTGAATTCATCAAAAACAACAGTGTCGAAAATGTTCTTATGCACGTAGTGGGTTCGGAAACCTGTCTTCGAAGTCTACCTTCGCCTTCTCATCCATGCTTGGGCGTACATCAGACGCTATCTACTTATAAAAGCAGACGGACATGGTCCCAATACTTATAGTAATCTCGAACCATGTATGCGGGTTTGGAAGCCAATGGGATGCTTCGGTAATTGTAGTAGTCGCTGCGTTTGGCAAGAGTCCGAGTACGCATGTATCGTAGGAATGTTCTGCCCAGCTTCCTATTATCGTCGGTTCGTGTCATTTAGCCTCCTTTGTAGTCTAGGTTCCGTTCCAACCCCCGCCCTTCCCCCTTCCAAAGAGAACATTCTGCGGCTTTGGAAGGTGACCGTCGAGAAGCGGCGGTAAGCAAAGGAAAGTTTCGATACAGGGGAGAATAGCGTGAGCGTACGGGATTATTTATTCTAGAGGAGGCTGGTCGGCATAGCGAGAAGATCTCTTGTGGTTGTGACGAATTTCTAAAGGACAACGCTAAAGGCTTGCTGTTAAGAGATTTATAATTTACGGACTGGACTTGATCAGCGCTACAGTAGAGTCTTGATAAGAGAGGCTCCCACTATCCTATCACAAGATCTAATTGCCGAGGTGTTTCCCCCACTTGGACGAGTGTAGAGTCATTGTCGTACATTTGCGATTGTTACTCTGAAGTAACTGTGACATGATATTGACTTAGCTGACGTTGAGATGCTTGCGATCCAGGAAACGCCGAAGGACTGGTTGATGACTTGTGGGCCAATGGTTGTAGGCCACCAATTGGCGAGACACCTAGAATGTCAGAATAATGCAAGCATGCATTAGGGTCAAGTTAACTCGGATAATCCCTTGCGTCTGCCAATCGGTCAATCCATTCAGTGTCCTGCCATGATAAAAAATGCACTGCTTTCTGGACATCTTAGTTCCGAACTGGTCCAGCCTGCTGCCATGTTCTCGATGTGTTGGCAGCGCATGTGAACGAGTCGATGCGAACCTGGCTGGTGATGTCGATCCGATGCCTCATGATGTCTGATTCAAGCAGCATGGAGAACACAGGTGACAAGGCTTTTCAACGACATTGAGGTACCCCATATGTTACAAAGAGTGAGATGCGTCACAAACGGGCCGTACAAATGACAGTAGACAAGGATGAAGCAATGTAGGTAGCCGCCATTAGACATCAAAAACGGTACAGAGTAACCCCGGCAGGATATCTATATTGATCGTTGTCACTCCAGCTAATTGGCTGAGGTATTAGCCTGCATTTGAAGCAAGAATCAAGAGGCGCCTGGGAGTCTCCAGTCATGAGTGGAGGACCCAATTTAGAGGCGCGGTAATATAGGGCAGGGACAGAAGTCAAGCGAAGAGAGTATGTAGAAGTAGAAGTAACATGCAGTGTATCTCTGTCGGATGAGAGTCGTCGAAGAAGCTTTCGCTCCCTGCGCGATAGCCCATCACCAACCAATTGGTCAATTGGTACTGTAGGAGGGGGAGGTGGCGTGCATGCGAACCTCCACCATAAGGTAGGGTGGTCTTGCCTTGAGGTGGGCTATCTCGAACCATACCTCTGCGTTAATCTAGACTTGCGTGACGGCTCCTTGACTTATTACTCTTCATGACGACAAATGGGCCTTCGGGAAAATCACCATCAGTCTATCTGTACAAGACTCAATGTAGTTGCCACAATTTGTCATGGTCGATAGATGGAGAGATGTCATCATCATCTTATTGATAAGTGCGAACGGATATGCGGCCGAAGAGATACGACAGGTGGAGCCATGGAGCCATGGTCCATGGAACGTGGAAGGAGCGGCTGGCTGGGCCAAGCTTTTCTAAGCGGCACAGGTAGACACCCAATCACACGGTCTTGGCTACTATCCTCTAGCTTTCTATGACGCACATAGAGTTTCGGCTTTCCGCTGATCTGTCCAACAGCTGGACTAACGAGGAAAGAGCTCCTGAAACGGGGAGGGCAATGGTTCAACAGCTACAATGTTTTATACTGGTGTTTTGAAAGGAAAGCGCACTGGAAAGGAGGCAGTTGCTTCTATTCAAAGGATCGAGGACCCCCTGTCGCAGATTAAGGTGTAGCGAGATTAATGGATGGAAGGTGGGAGCGAGACAGCTTTAGGAAAGTCTATTCTTGGATATGGCCCTTTTGGGACATGAGCAATCTCCGTCTATCAAACCGTTGGGCATGGCGTTCTTGAAATGCGAAACCACAAGTGAAGGCATTTACGAACTTTGTCATCATCAGCTGACAATTGTGTCATTGCGTACCGTTTGGCAGGTGTTTTGTCGTAGTGTCGCAAAATCCTTGTCTTGTTGGTTAGGCGGGAAGCGCAGTCCTGGCATGCTGCCTTCATTTCGAGTTTATGTATGTGCTACCACTGCAAATAGTAAGCCCGTTTCTCCGCTCGAAGCTGAATAGAGGACGAGCCTTGTAGACGCGTGTTCTTGTCTTCGGCCATTTCATGTAACTTAGCTTCGGTCAAGGCGGCTTTGGCTGCAAAGTTTGATTGACATCACAACTAGCGCTAGGCCTATCAAATTCTTAGCGTTCTCCCTAATTCTCACTGCCGAGTGGAGACCAGTTCTTCGTCCACCACCTCCGCTACGACCATTTTTGCCGTTACAATTCTACCATCGTTTTGGTTTCTCAATCTTTTTTCCATTCTTTTCCATGATCGCAGCTCTTGCCTGTTGATTCCACACGGCTGGAGCAGCGGGTCTCGAATGTATCTTCTTTAGCAGGGTCCTGGTGACGGGAGAGGATTTGGTGAGCAACAGGGAAGCCTAGTTCAACAACGACATCAGATTGAGGACTCGTGTCAATTGACAGTCATTGGTGGCGCAAAAACATTGGTACAAACGGTGGCCGTTGATAGTGGAGCTGCAATTCGCTCAATCGTATCAGACCTAGGTGCACACCCACAAACGCTCTCGCCTTCGAAGAGTACAATCCTTCGCAAACCGACCAACTCTACCAATTGCCACATAAACTCGGCATGCAATTTGAGCATAGTGTGAAGATGGTCATATCGAGTGGAAGGACCGGCGCGCGAACGTCGCTTGCTACATTAGCTACACTACTGGCTTTGACAATATCGAAGACAACTGCCCTTTCCCAGCAGTACTGCTCTTCTCAGAATACAGGCCTCAACTCATCACCTGGTATGTGAACCATCCATTGCATAAACCCGTCCATAAAGCTGATCTGACCAACTCAAGTCTCAAATAACTTCCAGTCCAATGGAGCCTGCTCGCAAACCTGCCGCGGTTATGCCTTCGCCATTGTCCAATACACAAGCTGTTGGTGTTCGAACTACATCCCAGCGGATACGACATCGACAGGATCCTGCAGCGTGGCTTGCCCGGGCTACCCATTTGAGAAATGCGGCGACCGATCTGCAGGTCTGTACGGCTACGTTGCTCTAGGTCCTGCACCATCCGGCACACAAGGTTCGGCCAGTACCCCATCGGCAGTGAATCCATCTCCTACCCAGGCCACTCAGCCTATAGTTCAGCCGGTCAGTACTCAATCTTTACCAGAGGTCTTTGGCGGTACCAGTCTTCCTTCGGTTCCAAAATTTCCTGCTTCATCTTTTCTTGGACCCCCTTATATAATATCTTCGACGCCTATTTCTTTAGAAACGCATGTTTTGAATCCCTCTGCTCAGGATCCTTCGACGGACCCGAGTCCTGTGACTGTGCAGGATACAGTCACAAATCAGCCGTCGGTTGAAGTTTCTTATGTATCTATAGTATGCTTCTAACCCTTTCTTTTCAATTGCAATGCCTTCCTCAGCAGATAGAAACGTCTTTGATGGCTGAGATCAGCTGCTGACAAACCCTTAGACGCCCTCTACGACGTCTACGAGCACAGCGCCCACGAGTACAACGCCCACGAGTACAACGCCCACATTGATACCAGTTGTGATACCCCTACAAACAAACACTCCATCACCCAACCCACCCACAAACCCAACGACGCCTACCACCCCGAGATCCAGTGCGACTTACCCCTCAAGTAGCACATGGACACCCACACCCTATATATCCGTGTTGACCGTCACTGGTCAAGTCAAGACTTTGACGGTGACACCTACCGCCCCTCCCGCCTCGGCTACTACGATTTTAGCCTCACAGGATAGCAGTGGAGGAGGCTTCTTCTCAAACCCAGGCAAAGTTGCTGGCACATTTGTTGCTGTGGCTCTCATAATATGTGCACTCGCAGGCGCTGCTATCTGGTTCTTCTTTTACCGTCGGAAACGTCGACCAGAAGACATCCAGACGATTGCATCGAACGGTGGAGGCAACACTCCACTTCGAGGCGGCAACACTCCGCAGCGGCGACCAAGTCGATTGAGCCAGATGGGTTTGTTAGGTGGGGCAGCAGAAGCCGAAAAGAGTGTTCCTAGGCTTCAGACAAGCGGGTGGGGCCCAGGTAACAGCTCAGAAAAGAGTCCTGCGGATACCTTGTCTGCCGACAGGAGACGCAGCTTTCCCCAAATTGTCGATCAGCGATTGGAGCCTACAGCGCTATGGAATCCCCTACATGACAATGGAAGTCATGTCAGCGTACGCAGTTTCAGAGATGATCAGGACTATTCCCGGCGCATGTTGCGCGTAAGTCTACCCTCCCAGCCAAGCTTCCTCTCTACAATTGCTGAGTAATGTGCCCATCAGATTGCAAACCCGGACGATTCATAGCAGACCAACACATATCCCGCGTCTCCCGCCGATATCGTCGCATCCCGAGTTTATCCTAATGGGCGGATTCTCCATCGATAGCGCAATTCCTTTGCCCTGCTAGACCAATATCCACCTCTAATCATTACCCTTCACATATCACACGGTCAACAACTCTTGGCCATTACCTTTTCTTCATCCGCATATGTCCTGCATATATGACCCTCCACTGGAGGGCATCAATGGCGTTGGGACAGGCTGACCGACCGTATTCGGTCAGGCCTGGTATATTACGTTTTTCTAATCATGTACAATAGCTGATGACTGGTCTACCAAGGGTCTTTTGTGCGTTCTCGGACGAGTTCTCGTACATGCTTGCCGTGGAAGGCCCACTCCTGTGATATTACGGACCGGAGGGAGCAAGGAGGGAGAAGGGCGTTGAAAGTGAATGATTAGCGAAAGGGAAAGATGTCCTTGATGTAGATACACAAACGATACACAAACGAGCTTATAGAGTTCATACTGCAAAGAAAGCTGTCAATTGAACGATGTTGAAAGCCTACTACGCTCGGATCTCTTCTATGTCCGATGGCGCCATCAAGGGCACAACTTTGCAGCCTCATCTTATACGTTGGAGCAAATGGACTAGCTTATCAGGTTGACACCTAACCATCAGGTTGACAATTGTGTATGGTAGCGGCCAACGAGAGGCTCCTATGCACCAGGGTCCGGATCATCTCGTGCACCTGCAATATAGTGAAGACTGCAAGTAGCCATCGAGGATATGGTAATCATTGAATAAAGAGCCTCGAGGACTGTAGTTACCCAGATATCAAGGATGTGGGGTATCACCAGCAAGGAACACATTGCCTCTTCCGGTTAGCGTTGATCCTGTTAGATCGTTCTTGCCTTCAAATGGCGAAGAGATCCTAACTTCATTCCACCCCCAAGGGCAAAGCCAATATGGGCATGCAGCGAGTATGATGGCTGATAGGGTGGAAGGATTGACGAGGCGTGTTGTTTGAGATGAAGTACGTAAGGTATTTGGAGGTTCGTTATATAGTGGAGGCTTTTGTTTGCTCTTTCCCACTTCTATTTCACTAGTCGAGGTGCTTGATGTTCGCCTAATTGAACGAACATAGTGACATGAAAACTGCAATGGTACGGCCAGTTACATGCACAATTCTTGATTTATTTGGAGGCCGTTTGTTTCATTCCGCGAAAGAAAGCTGAGGAGGAAGGCGAAGTCGAGGAGTGCAACAACGCTCTAAGGAGCCGATAAGAACAGGGGCACCTGACATTTGTGTAACACCAGAGAAGCTGTCGGATGATAACAGGCCTCAGTGAGCCTTCTTCTGGTCCGCAAGTCCAGCAAACCTGCGCCAACTACGGCTCCTTCCGGTTGAGCCAAGTCATCTAGCATTCAGCTTCTTGCTTGAACCATTGTCCGCGGTCTCTCATCATTCAAGCTCAGAGAGCAGGAGGACTTGGTGTGAGAAGCTTCGTCATGTCTATTGAAGAGATGCTACCTTCAACTCAGTCTCTCCTCCTTGTCGCTATCCCGATACTCCTCAGTGGTATATGGTATCTGGTTCAGACGAAAAAGCAAAAGAGGGCCATACATAAACAACTATCATCATGGCTCCCCAAAATCCCGCGAGGAAGGCGCACATCGACTTCAAAGACGCCACCGCGATCACTGACCCCAGAGAAGAAGGTCCCAAACAACGCCCCTCCACCCAACGGGTACACAGATATATTTCCGCCTTCTTCGCGTGGTAATCTTCCTATATGGACAAGGTCTTGGACTTCGATATTCAGTGCTCTGACGAGGTCTGAGAATGGCGACAAAAACCAAGAGCTGCTTAAGAAGAATATCGTTCCGTGGGAAGCGGACTACAGAAAATGCAGCTCCTCGATGTATACGCCCATGGAGATCACTATTGGAGAAGTGAATGCTCTCGGCGACTTTCCAGACTACTCTAAGCTCAGTGGCGTACCGTTACCAGAAGCATACGCAGGATTCGAGATCGATAAAGCAATTCCAAGACCTTACCGTCCGTTCAGATGGGCGTATCACCAGACAATGTGTACGTATTTGCTCTCTCTTCCATTGCTATCTCCACTGATGACCTCGCAGCCCTGAGTCAACTGGAGCCTGAGTGGTGGCTCGAGCTTGAACATACCTATGTTGAACGCATCGCAGAGCGTAAAGGACTATTCAAGAAGTTTGATAAGATGGTATTGAATTACCTCCCAGGCAGCGAGTTGGGCTGCAAAGAGATCATGGAGAATGCGTTACAGTTCCTCTGCGCACGCTACCCTCAATACTTTTCACTCGTCTATTCGAGGTCGAAAGGGTACGTTTTCCGCAATAGCCTTCTCAAGAACGAGACCATTATTAAAGATATGCATCCTCTTCATGTGCTTCTGGAGAATGTACCCGAAGACTTCGCAGTCATGCTTCGCAACCCTGAAGACGGCATGTACTACTTTCGTGCAGGCCTACTCTGCTCGTCCCTTGGCTGGAACGTGGACACAAAGCTTGGCTTGCAGCTCAAAGAAATCCACTCGCCAATACCAGACTACAAAGCGAAGATGGAGTTCTCAATGGACAGGTGAATACATCCTTTGCGATAGCAGAAGCCCTCCTAATACCTTCCTTACAGATACTTCTCTCGTCTACCAACCGATCGTCCCATCCAACGCGGCTCGTGGGGTCTTGAGATCGACAAGCCTCTCTTCATGCCCCCAGGTGACCCCCACGAAAAGCACCGAGAAGTTCAACAGCCCGACCTGCCTCTCTCACGCATCCACCTCCGCGTAGACTGGCAAACGCTCCGCCGTCTGCCCCTCTCCGGCGCCATAATTTTCAACTTCAAAGCGCTCTTCACACCGATCGAAGAGTTCAGGGACGAGCCATACATACCGGCACTTATTTCAAAGATACTGAAGGAAGGCAAAAAGAATATCATGGAGTACAAGAGTACTTGGCACGTGGAGCACGTGGCATTGCCTGCGCTGGAGAAATGGGCTGACGAGCAAGAGGAGAACGGGATTGTGGAGAGGGACTGGGAGGTTAGGACTCTGGAGGAGAGTCCATGGTTTCCGGGATGGAAGGAGAAGTGGCATAGGCAGCAGGGATTCTGAGGGGATGAAGACACTTGATACCCAGGGACTACTAGGTTGGTCCTCCTACAAGCGGGGAAACCATATACATGAGAGATGCATTAGGCTCGAGCCTTTTCCTTTTGGGTGGTGTGCTCAATCACGACGGAGAAGCGACACGGTTAATCAAAAGCTACAAGCTACTAATACATTCCATCTCACAACCCTGTAACCCTGTTCCATGAGACTTCTTCTCTTACCTGTCGCTGGCAGGTACTTCTCCATCAACCCCTTATCTACACATCAGTACCTCAAGTCGAAGCACCGTCTCTTGATATAGACTATGATCTCTCTAAACACGACCCAACCAATCTGCATCCCCCAACTCCCAGGACAACCAATCGGGTCCGCTCTTCGAGTGCCCCATCCATACGGGACAAGGAAGACGCTATTGTCTAGAATGATATGGCTCTAGCCACATAACAGACGCGGTAAAACAAGAAAAAGAGCATCATCTTGGTTTCTACGTCGCCCGAGTATCCCATCCATACGGGACACGAAAGACGTCGCTGTCTACTTTCCATAAGCTCTATGCACATAATAGACATCATGAAGGAGGAAGAATAGCAAGGCCTTTGTTTTCGGCTTGATAGCGTGTTTTTATGAGGTAGCACATGTGCACCCTCTTGTTTCGGGACCCGTCGTGTGGGTTCTCGGGAGCGGCGCCTGTGATTGATCAAGT
Source organism: Stereocaulon alpinum (assembly GCA_018257865.1). NCBI lineage: Eukaryota > Fungi > Ascomycota > Lecanoromycetes > Lecanorales > Stereocaulaceae > Stereocaulon > Stereocaulon alpinum. The sequence continues at coordinate 102,924 of JAEUBA010000056.1, read as the reverse complement.
GATGAGAGCTGAACGCCACTTCCTGTTCTGACCTCGTACTGCTCACACTGTCTAGTATCCGCAGAACAGCAGCACGAAGTGCTGCCCAGTCATGATGCGTAAGTGCGTCTACCGTAATTATAATGTCGTATGTTGTAGAGACTACCTTTGTGTTTGGCCTGATACGTGGAGTTCCAAGACCGACCCAGTTCTTTATTCACGTGCAGGACGATTTTGTGGCGCAACGAGTCATACAAGGCAGTATAGGGATCGTTTGGATGTATGTGCAGTTGGACAAGCTCGTGATAATGAGTAGGATGCTAGATTTTTGCTTCGGCTACTTGGATAGTGCGAGCGGTGAGACTGTGGAAAGGCGCCTGAGTTTTGAAGAAGTGAGGTGCTGTTGCACTGTAGATGATGACATTTTCGTGGTGGGAAAGTTTCATGGAATGGTCTTTCTCACGCATAAAGATATGCGTAGACTAGCAATGGCGGGATATTCGTGTTCAAGATTGGTTTGATCTCGTTGCTCAATCTCCAGTGGTATGCAGGCGATAAGTAAGGGTTGACGCTCGGCTGCAAGAGATAGTGGTTGTTGGAATGATGTTTTTTGCTTCAAGTTGGTGTTCTAAAGGTTGCAGTCGTTGCTGAGGTGTGACTTAGGTTGTGACTTGCGGTTTGTTTGGTTGGCAAGAGGTAGAGGTAGGATGGGAAGTGGTATAAGAGGCCACCTGAGTGGGTCTGATCAGACATGTCGATACTGAAAAGGTTAGGATAAAGGGTCAACAGCGGTGAAGAAAACGGAAACAAATCGATACAAGTCTGATTTCGGGCGTTTCACTGGTAAACGGACGGTGTTGCGGGGGCAAGGGTGCCGAACGGCGAAGAAAACGGCGGATCAGGAATGAATCTATGATGAACGGCGGTGCGAGCTACTGAACACCACTGTTAAAATGGCAAACACCCCTGATCGAAGTCCATATGCAGTGAATCGAGGGGGTAGGAGTGTGAAAGGGGGTGCACAGAGCTATATGGTGCTGTGAAGGGCTGATCTCTAAGGTGTTTAGGTAAAGAAGACGGAAACATACCGGACCAAGTCTGATCTCGAGCGTTTTGAGGTGGGAGAAAGGTTATGGAGGGGAGCAGGGCCAAACGGCATGTGCCAGCAGCTCAAACCCGGCCTCCCTCGCAAGGGAGGACGGGTTTGACCAGTGCTTTGAGGTCTTATGATATCCTCAATGTTGTTGTCGACCACTATCGGCTGCTAGTGGTATCGATTGTTTTGTCGTTCTTATAGATAAGGTTCATGTAAAGAATACTTCAGAATCTGCGCGGTACTGCACATGCTCTTTTGATCTGGCCTTCTGCCCGATCATCGTTCATTTCCTTCGAACGTGGGTGCTTCAAGAAAGGACCGAATATCAAGTAGCTAAGCTGGATCATTCACGTACATGGCCTGGAAGGCGCGCCATGCGTTCGCCTTGTCAGATTCCGCCTTCAGGAACACTCAAAGCCAGAGACATATTACCTTGAATAAGCGCTTCTTTCGTTTGAAGCTGAGCCGAATTCTGCATCTTAATCCTGATGTGGTCGAACATCACCGCCATCAGCCCCAGAATGTTATGTGACGGCATAGCGAGCTTAGGAGCTTGATTCGCGGTCGTTTTCCCATAGAGCGAAATACCTACAACAAGCATCTCAAGTTCTTCAGACGCCCTCGAGCAATTAGTACAGAGCCTCTGAGTCGCAATTGCTATGGCTAGCATGATCTTTCGCCCAGACCATGCTCGGGGACGACATCACGATATTCTCGTGGCTCGAGTACCTGATAGCAGTCTCATGGATGACCCAGCGGAGGAAATTCGAGACTTTCCTCACTTGATGTTCCCCATTCGCTTGTCTTTGCAGCCTTTCTCTCGGCGTTCACCTCGGATTCGAATGACGCGAAGACCAGCACGATAAAGCTTTGCGCAGATCTTCCATTTTATGTAGGAGATTCATTGTCAGACAAGAAAGCGGAAGTTCCATCTGAGAATCGATCGATGTGAGCTTTGTGATATATACCCACCAAGTAATCTTACTTCTTGCCAAGAAATATTTGTACTGCCCACCACTGCATCGTAGAACAGGCTTCTTCCACACGTGGAGAGATTATTGACCGTAGATCTCTAGGCTTACGCTTAAAAGCACATTCTCGAAGTGGCTTTCCCACAGGTGCTGAAATGGTCTATTGGTCCAAATGATGCGATCTATCAGTCCTAACATACTCCTTCTTCCGCAACACTCAATTGAATCTGTCCAGTAATAGAAGGTTTCTTGATCAACGCTTTGTTGTAACGATGTGGGTTGTTCTCTTGTGCTCCTTCGTAGCCAGATGGCTTCTATGGGCTAGTGAGGGGAAAGCCACCCGTTCGAACAAAGGGCTGAGTCTACCTATGTCAAGATTGAGAATTAGTCAAGGAGACTTGTTATGAGGCCAGCCGCCTCCACCTGTGTCTATCCCGCGCACGTGTATTCTGACGAATGTATGTATATAAAGCTATGCGATGAGACTTGATTAAGTAGCACAAATTGACCAGCATGTGACTCCCTTGAGCTTTACGATAACAGCACATGGTATGTCTGTGATTTTGTCAATGATTTACGACAGGTCTAGCCTGGCTGCGGCCTTCAAGTGTGTAGCGCTGAATTTCAGTAGAGACGAAGGACCGAGGATTATGATGTATAGGGTTGGATGACACTTCACTTTACCAGGCCACCGAGCTTACTGTATCTTGATGCCATTCTGTATTGATGTCCACCTCCATTACAAATTCCCTTTACCAATCAGGTACGGAGGGCAGTCTTCCTCCAGTTCAGAAGATTTGGGAGAGGAAAATGTAAGTGTGAATGGAGAGAGAAAGACAAGGCAGCAGGTCGTTGGGTTGGAAGAGGATCTGGTGAGCTATCGTAGCAGGGACTTGGCGATAGTGACAGTCTTGAATAGTACGTAGCGAGCTCATGTCACAGGCTTGGAAGTGCCAGATTGTCAATGAGGGTGGTAGCTAGAAGAACACTAAGGTGAGAAAAAAGGCCGGTGGGTTGCAGCCACGGCGAGTACAAGAAGACAAATAGAATTAAACACGAGTATAGAAATTAATGATAACAAGTTCGAGGCCTCACAAAGATCGCACCGTGGTCGCCAGGAAAGGAGTACCCAAAGTCGCCGGGAAAGACCGTCCAATGTACAGCAAGCATAGTCTGAGGGTAGTGGAGCGCCTCTCGTGGGAAGAAAGGTGTACATCACTCGACGATATACAGAGCAGACTCACTCTCGGATGCTCCATTTGGCAGAGTGATTAAACCTAATGCTGATGGGATCATCGTGTGATGAAAGGACGTCTTTGCCGACCCAATCGTGTTTTCTAGGCTGAGTGTTGATACGCGAGGCATCCTTGAAAGTGTGGCATTGTAGAAGCCAGGGAGCTCGCGGTATGTGAGCGGTGACAAGCGAGTCGTCTGTTGATCGTCTGTTTCTACGAGCATTGATTGTCCAACAGTTCATACTTCAGTTACAGAAGCCAATGCCGAGATCCTTAAGGGTCCTCGGTTCCATGACATGCGAAGAGGAGGCCTGTTCCAGATCGTTCAGGTCAGCAACTCGTGGTTGACCATCAACGACTCCCGTTCTTTATTGCACGCCAGCCTAGTCAGCGTATTTTTCCTCTCATCTAAGAATACTAGCTTTCATGCTGTATCAATATCTATCACCCTCAAGAGCCGAGACAAGAACCGTTTGAAGGAGCAGAGCTGGCTCCCGGGGTATGTTCCGTTATTGCCAAAGCTACGGCGCTAGTAACCTGCAAACATGCATACACTCGTCGAGGCATGGAATGTCCAGCCTCCGTGATCAAACAGTGTCTGATGCAAATGCTATGTCTTGGTTATAAGTGCACTCAATATGTTCCTATGATCGATCTGCCCACAAAGGAATGCTACCGAGCAGATCATTTGCTGGACGGGTAGACAGAGTCTTGGCAAGCTAAGGTTGAGTGTTTCGCATGCCAGCAGAAATGACTGCCAGACCACTTCTGAGAACACAAGAATTTTCATGCAATGGTTGCGTATTCAAAACGTTGGCTTCCTAGATGCTGGACCATTCAAACCCATCACTAACATGCGTCTCCTCGTCTTGATATATTTCTTTAGCTTCTCGACTCTGTCCTGGTAGTTGTCTCAATGACTGAAGGCTTTGAAAGTCATGCTAGAAGACAAATTTCTGATCCGCGGAATATTGATGTGTGAGAGAGGTCATTTCCCATAGGCTCCGCAGAGAACGACGCAGTCACCGGATCTTCAATTTCGGCTTTTCCGACTGTCATAACGCCAATAATGACTGGCAAGCATGTGATGAGCAACGGGAGGTGACTTGGATTCGTAAATTCGTCCCAGAAAATTTCCAGTGACAGGCACCTGAGGACTACTAAATTAAAAGAATGAGGCTTTCCAGAATGCTCTGCTGACCCACAATGAGCATAAGAATTCTATCACGGCCATTGAAGGGCACCTTATGGTCTTGTCTTATGAGGAGTCGTACTTTTGTTTCGGACTATTGTCATGATACAACGATATCTCACTCGTCAATATTGCGCGGCATTTGCTACAATAGTAATATGTAGAACGTATTTACTCGTCATTTCGTTAACGGTTGTCGATGTGGCATTTTTGTTGGTGGTTTTGCCGGGTGAAATGGATGGGGACCTCTTCGGGGGTGAAACCATGGCAATTCCTCGAAGACCTCTGCTTCACTTCGTCGAAGATTTGAGTACCTAAATCGCAGAGTGTAACGAATTCACCTCTACTTCCCATGTAATTCAATGATATGCCAATAGTCGGAGCTCCTCCTGCACCAGCCGCCATTGGCCTTGTTTCAATGTGTCAGACTCCAGCAGCAGTTGAACGGTTGCATACCAGATAGGGAATCAGACTTTCAATATACGCGGTTCATGTATCCTCTGCGTTGGTCTGCTCTTCTAGCATGAACAAAAAGTCGAAAGTGAATAATAGATATCGGCTTGATCACCAGTAGAGACGCGGAGTGTGCAAGTAGTTGACCGAAGTGAAGTTCTCATGGTCGAAGACGTGGTGGAATGTGTTCTCGAGGACACAAGAAGAGCCGGATAGAATGAATTGTCCCTGCTGGGTGAAGGCGAATGCAAGAACGATTGCGTACACCGGCTCGGCTCCGCGGGTGAGCATGAGGTCAAGCATCTCGCAACATAGACATTCAATGCAGAGAAGGACGAAGACACATTACTAACATGAAATTTCCTGGAAGTGTCCGATGCAAGAATCGTAAGCGTTATTCATTAGCATGAATGAGATGAGCAGCACCATGAACCACATTGGTCGTTGCAGTTCTGGTGAGATAGCCTAGGTATGGTGGCTGTAGTAGGTTCTCTCCTATGTCTAAGCGAATAGCATTCTTCACTCGAGATCGGCTGCTATCGTGTCAAGAAGTATTCGTACTTGTGACCATGACTTGAAGAAGCAGAACGGACAGTGTTGAAGTAGCTGGAAGGTGGGGATTATGCGGTGAGATCTTTAGGAAGCGCAATATGAAGTGAGAAGCCGAGTCGGTTCGTCACTATAAATTTCTTGTGCTATCCTTGGTCTGAACAAAGGAATTGGTGTCAGCAACTCAGGACTAGGGTTTTGCCGTCCGAGCGGACAAACGCCTTGGACTGGCGACCAAGTCCGAGCCTTTGTGGAAATGTGTGAACCGTGTTAAGGCTGTCCAACGAGAGATCTTTAGAGAGAGTGAGGTGCTCTGGAAGAGTAAGGTGCTCATGCAATCCTTGACGGAAGGTGCTTGTTGATGATAAAGGAGGGTGGAAGGCCGGGGCTGAGGTGCTCATCCCGCTTTTGGGTGTGCAATTGCTTTCGTAACGCGGCTGCCTGTAGCGGACCGCTGTGTCACGTCATAATGGTGGATAGAAAGATGTCAAGCATTGTTCTCTTCATTCTGTTTCAGGCGAAGCTCGAGCAAAGGTGTCTTTCTCGACGTTTCGCGTATGAGGTGATGCGGCTAACGCCTTGGCACTGAGGTGCTGCAGTCATGCTGGGACCAACTCCGAGGCCCATGTGTTGCACGTAACTCAGCCGTGCATGGTGGATGATCAATCAAAGATCCATTCTGAGGTGTGAAATCCTCGGTCTGTCCAGTCCCTGTATCATAACGACAGGACGAAATCCTCCATCGGTTCTGAGATTTGGCTCTGCGCACGTTTGGCTGTCTGAAGTTGGTCAGTCCTTGCGATTGGTAGATTGTATCTCTTTGACTGTCCACTGAACGCAGCTGACCGAATAAAGCTTCTAGGGGTGAATCGGGAATTGACCTGATTCTTTACTGGAGCCGAAAATAATCTGAACCATGGTCTTGAGGTAGCGATCTCGAAAGTGTAAGGCTCTGCTAGCACCACTAATTGAGATGTGATCCTAATAGTATCGTGACTTCGTGTCCCAATGTATCATTGCTTGAGGTGTCGCGAATCGGTCATCATAGCATCTACCCGAAATTGCATACCTAGTCCGTGGGATATGATTGCCATCACTCAAAGTCGGATGCGATGAGGAAAGGCTGGCACTCGCCACTATGAGTGTGTGTTGCCAGAATTACCTAGAGTGTCAACACAAAGCTTGAGATGCCCTCTAAGTCACCCATTAACGGCGTAGAGAAGGCATGTTGTGGCCAGTGAACGATCAGGGTATCAATTGCACCGTTTGGATGTCGAGAAAACTATGATAGAGGTGGCAGTAGGGACAGCATCGTAATGTGCCGTCGAATGCATGCGATAGAGGGTTCTCGTATTGATGTTCAGTTGTGTTGAATTCGAAGCAAGGGCCACGTGGTGCAGTCCACAGGTCACGAAAATGGGGTGGCGATAGAGCTGGAAGAGGACCCAGCACATGTTGGCCTGATGTATAGTCTTTAGACTGATGTGGCATCAACCTTGCCTGTTGTGATCGCCTTGCTCTTATGTATTTCCCAGGGTAACGCGTACCATAAGCTTGAATTGGAGCCAATGGCGATGGCCGTTGTCCCCTGACCCACGGATGGTTTGTTGTCAATACTCCTGGTGCCTTTCAGCTACTTCGTTGGAGAGGTGTATGGGACGGAACAGTTGAAGGATAGTCAATATTTCGCATCCTCAGGAGGTTCTTCGCTTCAGCTAGGTAATTCAGCAATCAGCTTTGATCACATTGTGCTATCTGTCTGATAACCGTACATATCAAAGTCGTTGATCGTTATTATGGCAATGAGCCCTCGGTCCTCTGACGGAGTTCACTTTGTGGAGGGTTTGGGGTCACGTTCGTGATAGGATGGATATGGTCGCGATTGGCCATAACTGCGACAGTCTCGACGGGTCTCCGAGAGGCATGACGGTGGTATACAGGATCATGTGTGATGAAAGAAGAGGTCCAAGTGGAGGAGGGTGAAGGGGACCTAGTAGGATCAAGGTTAGAGGTGCGGGAAATCAAGGCGAGGATATGGCTGATTCCCCCCATAGACCGTATTGTGCTGACTGACACTTTTGCGACTATCATAGGGGCGAGATCAGCTGTGGCTGATGGAGGTTTATTCAATCCAAGCCTATTGTTCGGATGTGAAGAATTGCAGACAGTAGCGTTGTTTGTAGTCTAGAGTTATTACAATCTTTCAGGTCAACGCAGCAGGAACAGCAGCTTAATCCGGCAAAACTTAGCTTACTTGAGGACGGCATAGACTGTGAATATATCTTGGAGAATTCACTCGTAGACCTACACAGTATCGATGTGACCCAAGCTTGTAGGAGTAAGAAAGAAGTCGTGAGTAGTTCGATTGATTTTCAAGTCATAGTGAGCTTCTATTTAACTTTTATAACCAAAGTTGTTCTTGTCTGAAGGTGTGAAGTAGAGGGAAAATCGTCTAACATAATCAGCGTTGGTATCCACTTTGGCTTCTTTAACCGGGGTGTAATATCATAATCAAGGCCGGTCGGCGCCAGCGTTGTATAGTCCTCTCATATCGACAGAGGTACTTTCTTAAGCTTCGTATGCGCTAGACTCTTTCGAGAAGAAGTTGGGAAAACAGTGATTAAGTTGTTTGTTTGCTAATCGGGCAAGCTATAATGATGAATGAGTGAAGAGCGTCAATTCTGGTGATTGTGGGTGAGAGCAATAAGCGGAAGATGATTGAAATAAGCTTGCAGATAAGTTTCTCCTCTCACGAAAGTTGTTTGGGGAGATACCTCAAGGCAGTCAAGTGTTTGTGTGTCTACTAAAAGCCTTGGTCATCTACGTTCACGGAAGGATAATCCGAAAGTGCTCATTTCATTTAACGTTCTTTAATGCACCATTATGACCAAAGATCTCGAGCTCTTTGCGAAGGGAAGCTCGGTATGCTTACAGCTAGCTATGTGAGTCACAGCTTTTCTGGGAGGTAGAGGAATGGACTTTCGAGGCATTGTGTTGCTGTGCTTGAGCGTCGTAAACCGTGGGACTTCCACTTTGCCCAAGCTCTTTGGAGGCGAGTCTCCGCGCTGATCGTCAAAGATGTTGGATTGATGAGCATATAGTGTTTTAGGGACTGACACAGGTGAGATTCGACGTTTTAGTTCATCAAATGCGTCTCGGAGTATGCTTGTCCAGTGAATGGAATAAAATGACAATCACACCACATCGAGAATGCAGATTCGTATATGAATGGTGATATGGAAATTGCTGAGCCACCTCAGTGAAACAGAACGATGTATTCTGCTTAGGCAAGGAGAATGGCAGAGTGATAAATTCCCATAATTGGGCGTTGATTGAAAATTTCACGTTACCAAGTTTCTTGCTTGTATCTGCCTTCTCTCTCCAGTCTTTCAAGGGCTTGCTCAGCAGCTTCCCTTTCCATAGAGCCCCATTTCTCGAAGACATCAATCAGCGCAACGCGCACTGCTTGAGGCATCTTGCCCGACGATCCGCACACGAAAACTGTACCATTGAGCTCCGACAGTAGGCGATATACTCTGAAGCCTTGCTGTCGGACGATATCTTGCACATATACCTTCTGACTTTGATCCCGTGAGAAAGCTGGGAAAATACTAAAGGGAAGCTGATCGCTCAGATTCTTCCACTCATTCTGGTAGAAGAAGTCCGCACTCTTGTTCCTGCAGCCAAAAAAGAGAACGCTTTCCCCAATAGATGGCACTCCATTGACATGATCATAAACCTTTTTCTGGTTCTGAGTCCCGTCGTCTTGCAGCCACTGCAGTCGCTCCCACACCAAAGACCTCATAGGAGCAACGCCTGTACCAGGACCGATCATTACGACAGGCTGTTGGGCTTCGGCTTTGGTGATAGCCAGGCTACCTCTCTGCAAGCTTACGTGCAATTTTGTTCCCACGGGGAGTGCAGCAAGATAGCGCGTACACACACCCTCTCTAATCTTCTTGATTACTGTCCTGTATCTCACAATGGCCACCAGGAGCTCAAAGTTTGCGTTGCCTTCCGGAGTCTTCTTTAGCTGACCCCCACTCGCAATGCTGAATTGCCGACTGCGAAGTTCGGGTAGAACATTTGCAGCCCACTGCCAAGGGATCTTCACTGACTCAAATTCTTGCAGGACTTCTAATATGCTGCGTCTAGGTCGTGTAGTGTAGTCATATAATTCATCAATGTACTCAGGCTTTGTAAACTCTAATAGTCTATCTTTGTGGAATTGATCGTCAGTAAAGTGCGCGATTAAAGAAAAGAATGAACGCCGTGGTATGGCTGTCAAGTCAAGGTGCTCGGTCAATAGCTTTCTCAGTGTTGTGGATGTGTCGGATAAGGAGATGGGCGGTGAAGGATAGGAGCCACCTCCATCTGTCGGTATTGTGGGAGTGAAGTAGATGAGCCTGTCTGCGACATCGGTCCAAGCCATCTGCTGCACTAGCTGGTCGACTTCGTCTGTGAGGTTCTTGGGATAAATTGCCAGCACATCACCTGGCCCGTATTCTGCCGGTCCATGACCCGTGAACACTAGGTGGCGAACATCTTGCCAATGGCCATCAGAAGTCACGCGCCGGTTTTTTTTGAGCGTTACCAGGATGGGTTGGGTGATAGAATCAATGGGCGAATTCGAGTTGACCGGTTGCGCGGGTTCAATTTCAGGTCTTGACTCAATATATTCGAAGGGAGGAGTCGGCGCGTCGTGATCACCATTGGCCATGGTATCTGTGGGCCCGCCGACTACGCTTGACCGTAATGCAAGTTTCCACTTTGGCTCTAGAAATACGTCATCTGAGATGGGACTGATCCCATCAGGTAACGGATACCTAGTTAACAGGTGTTGCCGAAGGTCAGTTGACCACGGCACAAAAGCAGTGTCAAGGCTGCTAGCAGATTAGCTAATGTTTCCAGATAGATGCACTGTATCATCTTACCCTTCATCATGTTGTTCGTCGGCTTCGCCTCGTGGATAGATCTCAATGGCACCTAGCTGTACAAGCCTTTTGTGGAGTTTCCGAGCAGCCCAGTTAAACCTGGCGTCCGTCAACCCCGAGTCCGATGCATCATCTAGATGGAGTGGCGCTCACTTAGGGTAAGAGCTATCGCCCAGGCCGAAGGTTGAGAATTGAACGTGCTGGAGATAGGTTGGCGGCAATTTCTTGCGAAGAAGCCTTTTCCAAAACAACCTAGCATTGAAAGGTAAATCGCCCTGCCCTGTCGTCGAAGTGACGACGATTACAATGGAATGCTGTCGTAATGAAGACTACGTCTCTATCAGCTTTTGGCCGTGAAGAGAAGTAGTGCACAAGCTTGCCGTCTCAATTGCATCAAGCTTGGAAACATGCGTGGAGAAATGTATTCGCTGTAAAATACGTCCAAGCTCCTCTGCATAGTCATACGCATTACCAGTCTCTGACCCATAAGCAACAAGAGCTGATCTATCGTATGGCTGGTACTTGATATACATCCTCTATGAAAGTGGCCAGACCGTGAAAAGGATGTCCACCAGAGTAGACACTTGGGTTCCAGTATGATTCAACGCTGTTTTATCAAGCAGTGAAGGCTGTACAGTCCGCCACCACTTGTGTCCTGCTACATGGGAGTAAGTACCTTATGTGTAAGTCGTCACTACTTATCGATGACTCTCAATAGCAATAGTGGTAGGATACCGCAACAGAAAATTAGCATCTCAGATACCATTCATAAAATATGTGTAACTAGGAGGCTTGGTTCGATATATGAATCTGACAAAAGGTAACACTTGGTCATGTGAAGACTATTTCAGTCTGTTGACGTTTGTCTTGAGCGCCGTTAGCGATGGCAAAAGGTGTGAAGACCCTGGCCTCGGGTACCATTCCTCTTTCTGCTTAGCTCCCGTTAGCCTCTTCCTGCAGCTCCCAAATTTTTGTTGAAACTCCTTCCTCTAGATGCTCCTTCCTGTTCTTCCACAATATACAAGAACACTGTCAACCACAACCCCCTTCCCAACCTCTTCCAACTTCTTGATCTAGGGCACGTAGCTACCCTACATACCCCCCTCGTCAAGTTCATTTCCTCCAAGGCATTTTCAACCTCGCCTTCCTTCAAGCTTAAAGAACAGCCAAGCTCACTTCTAAATCAAATTATACACCATGTCTGTCGATCAAGTCACCGAGAACATGGCTGCCACCCAAATCGCCCCTGTGGCACGAGAAGGAGCTGACACTGTAACTGGCGGTGAGCCCATCAACGCTGCCGAGAACGAGGCAGTCATCGCAGCTGCTGCAGAAGGCCGTCGTCTATACATCGGAAACCTCGCCTACGCGACCACTGAGGGGGAGCTCAAATCTTTCTTCACCGGTTACTCTGTGTAAGCTATCAGCCTTGCTATTGGTGCCGTTCCGATTGCTAACACCCACTTCAAGCGAGACCACCTCTATTCCCACAAACCCTCGTACTACTCGACCAGTCGGATATGCCTTTGTCGACCTCTCCACTGCAGACGAGGCACAAAAAGCCATCAACGAGCTCGCCGGCAAGTTCATTCTCGAGCGTAAGGTCTCTGTGCAGCTGGCTCGTAAGCCTGAGACTGCTGCAGAGAAGCAAGCTGCTGCTGCTAGTGGTGCAGAGGGTAGTGGTGGTGAGGGCACTCGTCGTCGGAGCTCTGGTGGCCGTGGTCGTGGTGGACGCGGTCGCGCTCGCGGTGGTCGTCAAGGTCGCGGTGGCCGTGGTGTAAGTACATGATCGAAATGAGTTTGCCCGTCTCCCTGCTGACACGCGTGTGATAGACCAAGGCCGAAGGAGAGCCCACCAACGTCCCTGGTCAAGTGGCACCATTGACTGAAACATCCAACGAAGCCACTGTCGAAGGTACTATCAACGGAGCCGACGCCAAACCCCGTACTCCTCGTCAACCTAGACAGCGCGGGCCTCCCGAAGATGGTATCCCGTCCAAAAACAAGGTCATGGTCGCCAACCTTCCCTACGACCTCAGCGAGGAGAAGGTAAACCCACAAGCATCTCGCCTTTTTGTAGAAGTATGACTCACATCCTGCAGCTCAAGGAACTCTTCGCCGCTTACAACCCCACCGCGGCCAAGATTGCCCTTCGTCCCATCGCTCGCTACATGGTAAAGAAGCTTCAAGCCCGCAACGAGCCTCGCAAGGGACGTGGCTTCGGATTCGTTTCTCTCGGATCCGAGGAGTTGCAACAGAAAGCAGTCAGTGAAATGGATGGAAAGGAGATCGACGGCCGTCAGATCGCTGTCAAGGTCGCCATCGATAGCCCCGGCAAAGAGGATATCGACCCTGAGGCTGCCGGCACTGCACCTCTCACTGAGAACGGCGTAGTACAAGCCAATGACCCCCCCGCAACCGAGGTCACCTCGTAATTTCCTACGGTGAATTAACGCGATGCTATGGTTTTACATGCAGATTCCGCAGATCTGTGTGTATTTTTCAGACGCTCGCAAAGAACAAGTGGTGGGACTTTTGGTGGCATACAGCAGTGGTGATTGTCTTGCATGAATTCATGGCGACTGATATCCTTTAGAAGCTTAATGTTTCTGCAGGGACAAGAGATACTGTTGCTTGTACTATCATAACGAATGCTCTTCTTGCTACGTGCTTGGTCACTGTGGCCATTGTATTCTAAAATAAAATAGTGAAGATGATGACAGAAAGGAAGAATCTCGTCTACAATGCAGATTTTTAGAACTTTATAGACATCATGAATCCACTGATTTGACTTTCAAATGGCTGGTCTTGAGGAATTGTTAGTTAGCGCGCTGGAGTATCGATGAAAGCGCGCTGCCCGTTCAAGCCACAATCAGTTATCATCTCTGCGCGCCCTTATTTCGCACATCACCAATCCAGGGCCAAGCCTTCTCAGTCGCTTAGAACATGATGCCCAGAATATAAAGCTTCCGTTTCTCATCTCAATCTTTCCCTGCGCGAGCCCTGAAGATGTGGGAAGTTGACCCAGAAACCAAGTCCAAGGTACCCCTATCACCCCCCTCCCCATCTCCCCAGAAACCCCCACTGACCTCACCGTAACATAGCTCGCCCTCCTGCAAAAGCGTCCCGGAAACTCAACCTGCATAGACTGTTCCGCCCCCTCACCGCAATGGGCCTCCCCCAAATTCGGCACCTTCATCTGCCTCACATGCGCCGGTCTCCACCGCGGTCTAGGCGTGCACATTTCTTTCGTGCGCAGTATCCAAATGGACTCTTTCAAACCCCTCGAACTATCACGAATGGATCTGGGCGGGAATATTGCGTGGAAAGCATTCTGGGAAGGGAAGGGTCCAGGAAGGGATTGGGGCCGGCCGGGAGAAGGGGCTGATAATGCTGCGCAGAGGACGCTGGAGGAACGGTATGGAGGCGATGTGGGGGAGGAGTATAAAGAGCGGTTGGGGTGTAAGGTTGAGGGGAGGGAGTTTCTGGGGATGCCTGTTAGGGAGCGGAAGAAGATGGAGAGGGTGGGGACGGATAGTGCTATGGCGCGTACTGCGTCGCCTGCGAATGCGCCGACGGGGATTGGGTCTAGGAGTCAGAGGGAGATGAATGAGGATTTCTTTGCTAGGAAGGGGAATGAGAATATGGGGAGGCCGGAGGGGGTGGCGCCTAGTCAGGGGGGGAAGTATGCGGGGTTTGGGAGCGAGCCTGCTGGTGTGACTGGTGGTGGTGGTGGTGGTGGAGGAAGGGGGGAGGGAGCATTGCCTAGTGCGAATGAGTTCCAGGCGGATCCGGTGGCGGCGTTGACGAAAGGGTTTGGGTGGTTTACGTCTACGGTTGGGAAGGGGGCGAAAACGTTGAATGATGGGTATATACAGCCTACTGCTCAAAAGGTAGTGAATTTCCTTGTCGCTCACTTTCTTGCATGATTCAACGCTAATGAGAATGGTATACAGATAGCAGAATCCGACGTCGCAGCCCAAGCCCGCATAACAGCCGCTCAAGCCGCCAAACAAATCCAACAAGGCACCAAAGGCGCCGCTGAAAAATTCAACAACTTCGTCGAAGGCAGTGGAGAAGGTGGTGCAGCGCGGTCGAAACCTAGTGTTGAGCCTGAGCGGAGGGATTTCTGGGATAGCTTTGGGGATGCAGGGAGTGATAAGAGTAAGGGGAGTGGTGCGATAGGGACGGCGGCGATGAGGAAGGGTGGTGGTAGTGGGAGTGGAGGTGGAGAGGGGAAGGGGGACGGGTGGGATAATTGGTGAGAGGGTACTCTACAAATGGGGTATAATATCTAGCGTATGGTTCTTATTCGGGTACACGGTCATAGGGATAGAGTGGTGATAATGATGGATGTATTAGTACAGTAATATGCGATGCAATGCGTTGGTGGCTCGTGGAGGTCTTCATGTTCAGAAGCCTCTGAGCTCTTTCAATAGCACTTTCTCCCTCTGCCCTACGACTCTTTCAAATCTATCAGGACTCATAACGAAGGTGCCTCTACCTCCAGTGAGACTACGCAAATGCTTCAGATAGCCCACCATCTCCTTCAACGGCACTCTCGCCGTGATGTTCCGCTGCCTGGTACTATCAGTAGCTATGCCCTGCTGCTGAGACTGTGAGGGCCCAAAAGGATCAGGAGGCGCATAGACTTTGCTGATATCAATACGCGGGAGATCGTTCGAAGTGGAGTTGACAGTAGGGCCAGAGGTGACGCCTGCATCATCGAGAGACATGATATGCCCACCTCGTGTAGAAGAGATATCGTTAACGACCGCGCCGAGACTAGCTTCGTCGACGCTGACAATGACATCCATTACCAGTTCCATGAGTGCCGAGCCATGTTCTAGCGCAGTCGCCTTAAGCGCAGCTTTCGTGGCTAAACGAGCAGCGGATGAGAGGGCAGCAGGGGTTGTTTCCGCGCCGAAGATGTGTTTGCGTGGGTCGAGACTGAGGAGGACGTGGGTGTTGTGGAGTTGGAAGGGATAATTGACGCCGCGGCTAAGAGCGGTCAGGGCGCCGTTTTTAAGGGCGCTGTGGATCAAAGGGATAGAGAGCTGGGAGGGAAGTTCACCGTCCCAAGGCTCTGGGTCGGAACTGTCCGCAGCGGACGAGATATTGATGGTAATTCTATTGCCGTCTTCGTATGCCGAGTACCCATGTTCGTCCAACTCTAGAGGTGCTAAATCTTCCGATAAAGGCTCAACGGTAGCGAGGCAGGATGCTCGACCTTGCTTCCCGCCTTGCTCTTTGTCAAAGGCATATATATCAGGTTGAGACGGTTGAAGAATGGCTTCCCGGTAGGCTATTTCGATCTTTCCCATCGCGGCCTTGGCTTTCATATCATTGACAAGGCGGTCTGTTGCGATCTCGAGATGAAATTCGCCCATACCGCTCAAGAGCGTTTGGCCAGACTCTTCGTCTTCTGTGACTTGTAGACTTGGATCTTCCCTGATCAGAATGTCTAATGATGTTCTGACGTTCTTCTCCTCGCCTAAGCTATGAGGCTCGACGCTGGAAAAGAAGACCGCTGGAGGAACCTCGATGGGGCGCAATTGGAGGGTGTTTAATGGCGCTGGTGGTCCAGATCTAGAATTCGCGCCGGTGTACGAGATTAGCGTATCGCCTGTCCTAGTATACTTCAGACCAGGTATTACACCAATCTGGCCTGCCGGAATAGCGTCGATTTGAATGGAGTCAGAAGCGTACATCTTGAGTAGCTGCGGTGCTCGTTCCGAGACCTGAAGATTAGTGTTGAAAAGCGTCGTTTGGCGCCGTATACAGCCAGAGTAAACACGAACGTAGATAAGGGCACCACGGCGTGGGTCATGGACCACTTTGAAAGCCAGAGCGCAGGCTTCCAGGTTCTGTACGGGAGCAGGGCTTGGTTTTCTATGTTTCGCTGCCTTCAATTTCGAGCTACCCGTCGCAGAAAACGTTTTCCCACTCATCAAGCCAGACATAGTACCTTCAACGCCTCCCAGGTTCAGCTCTGGATCTGGAGCCTCGCCAGGATTCGGCAGTAATTGAACGACAGCGTCAAGCAGAGGCTGGACTCCCATATTCCGAAAACTTGCTCCCGCAAAGATAGGGACGATATTCGATTGCGGATTCAACACGCACCTCCGTAAACTCGCAATGACATCTTCACCCCGAATTGCCAAATGGTCTTCGTCAGCCTCAAGGTATCTCTCGACCATGAGGTCATCGTTTTCGCTTAGAAGCTCAACGAGTGCTCTTCGCGCCTTCTTGATCTCTTCCGCAAATGCCGCCTCGGTATGGGGAAGCTTGTCAATTGGGATGACCTCCAAAGATTTGCCATCTCCTCCATCGGCCCATCTAATGGCTCGAAGACCGATCGCGTCTCCCACCCCAATGAATTGACCTTTGCCGCCTTCCCACCAAGGCACTTGACATACTGCTGGCCACGTATGCAGCCGAGAAGCGATTTGTTTGACAGTCTCTCCGAATGCTGCGCCGTCTCGATCAAGCTTGTTGATATAGATGATCTTTGGGATGTTATACCTTGCCGCTTGGTACCAAACCTTCTCGGTCTGAGCTTCCACCCCCGCTACGCCATCAAGGATGCAGACGGCACCGTCTAAGATGCGTAACGATCTGAGGACTTCGAATGTGAAGTCTGCGTGGCCAGGAGTATCTATAAGGTTGATGTTATGAGGTACCAGATCCGATGTTTTCGTTGACCAAACATCCTGGTTTTCGCTTGACAATGGAGGCCAGTGGAATGAGATAGCGGCAGACTGGATGGTGACACCTCTGGCTCTCTCTGCTGGTAGAAAATCCGTAATCGTGGAGCCGTCATCTACGTCTGGAGAAATTTGTCAATATCATATTCGCAAAGGAAAAGGTGAGGTTCATTTTGAGCATAACAGCATTATCTCTTCTACTGAAGTGCAGATGATGAGGGGGCTACGAGGGGGTGTCTTCCAAGTGAATGAACGGCGATTCATACTTCCTATTCGTCTGGTATGCCCGCTATAGTAGAGCATGCGCTCCGTAGTCGTCGTTTTGCCCTTTCAACCCATCAGCCTATTTCATACCAACAGCGTCAAAGCCCTTAGCTCACCGCGTCGATGTGGGCAATGATCCCGATGTTCCTCGTTTTCGAAACTTCGTTGACGACATCGTTGGCAGTCCTTGCTCTTTTCGGCGACGTACTAGTGAAAGCACGGCTCGTCACAGACAAGTGCCAAGATGGCGCAGATCGATATGACCAGGCTAAGACCCTCACAGGTCGCATTTACGGAAGATGTAATGAGCTTGAGGATTGCAAAAATGTTGATGGGGAAACGCGCCAAGAAATGCGCGACAGCGGCACCGTCCCGCTTTTGGGGGCCGCTGTGGAGGCTGCAGCTGTCAGGGGTATTGTTGATGTCTTCAGATTCAGCAACTAGAACAATCTCCTTCCAAGTGCAAGTAATGTAGACAGCACACACATCTCCAATTTTCTCGGAGCGCCGCAAAAATGCCCTCTCCATCAGATATAATAACCTTCATTGGGATCCCCCTCGCCGTTCTTGGCGTCCTCCCTATCCTCTATACAGCAATAAACTCGCTTGTAACAATCCGGCGCATCCAACGTACCCTGCACCGCAATGGCCTGCACCAAGCCATCACACGCGGAAGTCTTATGTCCGGTATAGTCGAGGTTTCGCTCCCACGCTTCAGTATAACGCCCTTAGACCGCGAAGAAGACCCTGATTATTGGACACTGAACCCTAAGTCTTCGGCTCTGAAAGGGGGTTCATGGACGCTCTTCAATTGGAATTGTTTGATCACGGGGAGTAGGTTATATAGGTTGCAGTATAGTGATGAATTACAGATTCCGCAGGCGGAGATTGGGTTTGAGGATTTGGTTTCCTTTTTGCTCGATAGAGGCGCGGTGCCTGATATCAAGGGGATGCATATGCTACGATTGGCGGGACTGTGGACGCCTACAGGGACGGGACTGTTGCTGAGTCCAGATACTATGCAGAGTGTGCTGAGGGTGGCACTTACCAATGATTCTGATGGTGTATTATCACTGGCATTGCATTGGAACGATGCGTGGGATAGGAGGGACCCAAATTATCTTCCGCCCGGGTGGATAAGGCTCCAGCATCCTCAAGAAGTAGAGAAGAAGTTGCAGGACGGCGACGAGAAGATTGACATGAACAAAGTGGACGCTGGACCGCTCCCGCTCGAAACATTCACTGATGCATCATCTCTGAAGAGACCGTCACCGCATTTCAGGCCTATGTCTCTCCGATTCCGTCTTGGGCATCTTTACAACTCCGTTGCTATTTCCAACGCAGTATGGGAGCATGAACATATGCCTCTTCCAGATTCTCCAGATATTGACCACCTCCGGTCTACTCCAGCCTCCAATTGGGCTCCTTCCATTGCCCTCGCGTTTGGTCTTTCCAAATCACTGCCCTTGTATAACCACCACCTCGACCCTTCTCTTATTAGCCTGGCTACCCGCGATACGGTTCCTTGCGGCGTCCTTGTCACTCTCGGCCTCCTCGACGAACGCGAAGCTCCCCCATGGGAGACGAAGTATGACTCGTTCGAATCCACGCGACGAATTCACTCGGAGTTCCTTGCTCGATCGCGGGAGGTAGCCGCCGAGAAACAAATGAGCCCAGATCAAGCAGCGATTGCACGAAAAAAGCGAATGGATGCCGAGATGCATCAGACAATGGACAACATACGAGAGGACAGGGAGCGCAGGACGGAGCGTAGAGTCAGGCGGCAGCGTGAGGCCGTGGGTTCTTCGAGGCTGGACACGATAGCTGTGACGAATGCAGCTGTGAAGTATCTAAAAGCCAAGAAGATGATCGAAGAGAACCAAGACACCGAAGCCGCTGTTGAGGCGATTTTGGTAGGGATGATAAAGCAAGAGGAGCGAGCTATGGAGGTTTGCACGGTCTTAGAAAGATGGCGCGCATGGTCCGATAGAGGAGGAATGACCATAGAGGATTTGGAGGATCTAGAGAGACACATACCGGCATTATGTAATGCAGCTTGCGTTATGGGGCTTATAAGAGATGTGTCCACCAAGAAGGAAAGTCAGGTCGCTTTGGACATGCGGGAATGCATGCAGCACTGGAAGAAGGTCCGCTTGGGATGAAAACAAGCGTCACGTCAATACGTAGCTTATCTAGGCAGCTTCGAGACTTCGCTTCGACCTTTGCCTTCTCACTTCTTTGTCTGCTCGGCGAGCATGACTCAGGCTGCTGCCAAGCCCTTCAGTATCGCTGCGCTCCCTCTCGAGGCTTTCTGCTGTAACATCGTCCAGTACAAATCTACCGAGCTGACCGTTCCTCCATCGCTGGATCATCCACAGCGCTGCAGCCTCCACATCCGGCGTTCCTCCCTTTTGCAACCTTCCAGTCTTGTAGGCCACGGCACTCAGGAAGTCAATGACCTCATTTGTAGGGTCTGCGTAACTAGAATAGATTCTAGGGTCATACAGATTCAGCTGGTATAACAAGTAGTCTGCCAGAGTTGTCGGAGCAATGATAGTGTCTTTCACGCTTCCACAGAGGGCCAATTTGAGCATTGATTCTGCGTTGGGCACATAAGGAATAAAAACCCCGGGCGTATCCATCAAGTAGACGCCCTCACTATTCTCATCCCCCTCGAGGATCTTCACCGTAGTCCCAATCTTCCTAGTAATACCAGGTTGCGCTCCAGTGTGTGCAGCCTTTCCCTTGTGGACGCCAACCTTGCGGAGGGCGTTGAGGAGAGATGACTTTCCCACATTCGGCATGCCGACTATCAACATTCGCGAGCCCATGAGGGAGGCTTTCATCGCAGCATGGTCGCGGGCAAAATTGAGGACTTTGCGTACCGAGCTCTTGTCTTTGTGGTCTGAGAAGAGGACCGAGGTTGGCCGGTACCATTCTTCGATGACATGCTCCCTCTTTACATCCGCTAGAGTCAGCATATGACTCCCGTCCGACCCCTATTGTATGAAGCACAACATCCGGGGCGTACATACATTTATATCCTGCTGCTTTCTTTTGCTGCCCAGATCTTGCTTTGTGTATACAATCAATCTTTCACGGCCAGCTAGATTCTCCTCAAACAAAGGATTGCGGGAGGTGAGTGGGACACGGTAGTCTCGGCATTCGATAACGAGGTCTATGTAGGTGAGCATGGTCTTCATCTTGTCCAAGCCAGCGCGATGGTGCCCGAGGAAGTAGGATCGAGGGAGCGAGTCGAGGTTGGGAAAGACTCTCCTTGGTACGAATGAGGACATTGTGAACTTCAGATGTCAAAGCCATCATGGAACGAACGCTGTAGAAGCATAGCATGAAGCACTGTGATCTATCAACCTAGAATCTCCAGCAGCTAGTAAGAAAGCGAAGCGCCAAGCAAACCCTACCTAGCTCCCTAAGCTTCCATACCTAGGGCTGAAGCCCGCGGAGCCCGAGTCATGGTTATATTGAGCCATAAAGTTCGGCCCTGGGCATTGCCAGCGAGGCGCTAGGAGGGCGACTCTAGGGCTCTCTGGGGGTCTATGCGTCTCTGCCCTTGGGGCGGGTGGTAAGGGTTCTCCCTCCACCATGTTCACTCATCGTACGTCTCTATAAGTACAGTGGCAGACTACGATACCTTGACCAACATCACATTACTGTGGTACTATTACTTCTGTTAGATAACTATGACGGCCGAAAAGCTTCCGGCAATGGGCTGTTCAAGAAGGGTCATTGGTGGAGGACAACACGTCGCTTCATGTCAACTTCCACAACACCACTCGCTTGATGGCCACGCTAAGATCTTTTTCTCGGATGGTGGCTTAGATGGACCACATTATCATACTCGTACTGCTGTTTTAGTGCTGTAGAAGTGTTGAATGTTGAAGTGGATACTCATTGGCTTTAATCCAAGGGGGATGGATGGAAGACACCACCATACTGCTTAAGACGTGTCAAGCTTTCGAAGTCCACAACGGCTTTCAAGTCGACCTCGACTGAGTGACCGCTCCTGAGATTCTCTTCCCTCTATCTATCGAGATCGAAAAGCACAGGATCATCCTCCCTACTAGATACTGGCTTAACCCAGGCGTGCCACTCTAGGTCGGCTTCCGCTCGAACGCGAGATTAGAATGTGCGATTGGGCTTGCACGTAAAGATGATTGGCACCGAGAAGTTCTCGATCATGGCGCGATCCACCAACCTCTTATCGTCGATCAAGATTTGCAGTACCGAATCCTCAGCTTCAAACCGCCTGTGATCTTATCGTTGCCGTCCTTGATAGACTCGGGTACCGTTTCTTTCTCAGCAGTCACCTTGAGGCTTCCGATGCCACTTGATTCAGTGGCGCCCAGTTCTCCACTAAAGCGCCAGGTTTATCTCGCCTAGCCTTGTCAGAAGGAGAATGTATTACGTGCCGTCATCTCTCATACACTGGGCGAGGACGACAAGGCAGCACAGTCGGTGCAGAGACTCGCAAATGTAGCAAGTAACTCCGCAATTACGACTTATAAATGTACAAAGGAAGACCTCGCATATCTCGGGGCCCAGGCAGGTATCATACATGGTCAAGGCCACGTCATCTTCAATGGAAACGATCCCTTACCTTTGGAACATCATCTCGTCCTTGAATATCCCAAAGGAACCCCCCCCCCCCCAAATTAGCCGACAGCGGACGAGATCTGCAACAACGAGTTCCAGATTGGTTTCCACATGATGGCGATGGATTGCAATAGTGATCGTGCGCGTTAATCAGACTCCGATGACCCGCTTGGACTGACGGCAGCTTTCCACTGTGCTGGTGTAGGGACAGTGGTTTCAGAACCCTGGATGATCGATGCAGATAATTGCATGAAGCTTGCGAGTGCTTTCCATGCTTATGTCGTTGAGCAATTGAGAGACTCTATCGATCCGATTGCCCAAGTGGATCTCGCGGTGGCTGTGCAAAAGGGCAGCATTGCTGTTCTTTTCAATGAAGCGGAGAGCGAGCGTGATCCCTACCATTGGGCTAGTTTCTTTCTGCAAGGTTCTTGGAATTTCCTCCGTTGTAAGCTACCGTCTTGAGACGCTTTGGTTGCGCATTCAGCCAACGAAGGGTAGCATAGTCTTCCCACACATCACAAAGATACAAGACCACATTTAAGAGGCTGACCAGTACTAGATAGGTATGTCAGTGAGCAGCCTAGAAGATCTCATAGCGACAAAGGCTCTATGTGAGGAATGGCCTGGACGTTGGTGTATTTTTTTTTGGAAAGCATGTAAGAAAACATTGATGGCATCTCGTTGAGAATACTGCCGGACTCCTCGCCTTTCCTCGCCTTTCCTCGCCTAACTTCGTACTCCAGAGAAAAGCAAGGGCTGAGCAATCGCACAATAATGACGCTGTTGAAGGCAGCCAAGTCAATGAGCGCAAGGGTTAGCTACTGGCAGCGAGCACTGTTGCCTATTCAATAAGATTTGTCCATCCAGTACGGACCAAACAAGAGGTTGAGCGAAGGGTAACCAAGCTTCCTCCGTAAATTCTTTACGAAAACTATGAGCATCATGAGATATCTTCTTCACTTGTGGGGTCGCTGGGTGGCGGCCCCGGGACGAAAATTGCCAACCCCTTGCACATATAGGTCTCGGCCGTACGAGGAATGCTCTAAGCGAGTTTCATGCAATAACCACCGAGATGCCATCTGACCTTGCACTGGACGCTCATGCGACCCCTCTTACGGCAATGTTGGTTCAAGTCTTATATGGGGTGTGGGATCCCTCGCCCCTGGATTCCCGGTCGCCCCCAGATACTTCTTTCCGGAATATCCTCCAGAAAATGCATCTAAGTACCTTGAGCAGCTTGCTTACAGCCCTCGCTTTCCTCGCCGTTCCTTCTCATACCTCTCCGATGCCTTTCTCCGAGCATAAGCTGGAAGAGATCAATGCCCTACGCGCGGAAGGCGTTTCAGAGGTAAGTGGATTGTCTTCCAAGATGATTGCTTCTCACTACCCGCCCATATTGCCGTTCAACTCAGCGACTTTGCATATTCTTACTCGATGCCACATTCTCAGATGCTTATGTCTAGTAGGCGGCAATAGCAGCATGCTTCCCACGGCCACTGATCCTCCCGGCCGGTGCACCCCTCGAGAGACCACAGCCATATCCGGTAGTCCACTCGACAGAGGTTCTCGATGCTACTGGGGTCGAAATGCCAGCCGAGTTCAGGCATCCACAGGGTAGGAAGAGGAGGTTGACACAGAGCGTTGGCCTGAGGGGACAGGAAATGGGGGCCAGGTTCTAGGAGGGCGGGTGACTGAATAACACAACGTATGATTTCAAGCGGTTGAGAGGTGTCATGAAAGGTCTGCTGCATTATGTCATTGGATAGCAAAGGAAGTACATTGTCCACGAAGATTGACCTAGAGACTGTTTGTGCAGAGATAGGAGTTGCCGGGCCATTCGAATGGTTTTTCTAGTTTGGCCTGAATTTCCCAAGACGAACAAATGCCCTGAGCATGCGGGAATGAAACCTGGTAGCGGAAAATTATGCAGGCATCCAAACGGTCTCCTATAATCAGGGGAAATTGATACGTAGCACCGTGGCTCAGGGGGTAATTGAGGCTCGGCTAGTGGGGTCGGCCGAGACTCACCCCCTACACTTGTCATCGAGCCCTAATTCGGCTCCTCCGGGAGGAACAGGGTAGAAGCCGCATATTCCGGGGATAAAATCTGACTCCCAGGTGATCAGCTTTAGGGGCTTGTTCAGGGCGGCCCGGGCGGGTGGCAATTTAGTATATCAATGCTATTGCTGTGAAGTCCAACTGGAGGACGCGGGCTTTTATCTTATCTTGCGAACTGCAAGGGAAGCCAGTAAATCGCCGATTGCACCGTGGCTGGATGTGTCAAGCTAGCACTAGTCTTTGTTTGAGGGATACAAAATACCTCTCTGTGATGAGTTCTCTCGCCCTCTAGGCACTATGTCATAGGCTTTTACCCTAACTGCAGGGTGTTTGCAAAACTTCAAAATTTGTATCAATGCTATTTAATTCACTGAAGCAAGAGCTCAACTTCTCCGGCATTGTCTGTGTATCCAACTATATCTGATAACAGTTTGTGCCGTGCCACGATTGACTGAAAATGTCCTGATTAATGTTGCGCCCTTTCGCCAAATGTGTGTCTCTTATCAACCAAACGCGACTATTCGCTGCAACCTCATCAAGACACCTTTCGACCTTACTGGCCCTTCGAGAAGCGAAACATGAACCGTACCGTCCTCCAAAAATTAACCGGGCCTGCGGCGTCCCTCAGGACTCACCTGAAGCTGGCCCTTCCTCACCAGGCGGTATTCTGGGCCCAGAGATGTGGTAAGCCTTGTCGCTCGAGCTCATATACATTCCAAGTTTTTATATTCAATATACAAGCCAATAACATAATAATCGTTATAGGATCATTGGCGCAGGAGTACTACTGACTATGATTGGGCTTTACTATTTCCTTCCAACCTCTACCTCGGAATCCGGCCATGCCATGCAAAAGAGAATTCTAGGTAAGATTGTCTGTTTATCATCTTCATCGTTAATGGCTGACATGATGGTAAGGTGAACGCCAGGCGCTGGAGCGGCTTAGAGGCGATAGAGAAGCAGAAGAGACTGAGAAGCAGAAGGCTGAGGAAGCAGAACTCATTGCGAAAGCGAGGGCAGCGAAGGCAGGACTTTAGAGCTTTGTTTTTTGAGAGCATATCTAGGACTAGGGTATGCCTTGCATTTCAAAGGCGTTATCGATCGGTGAGGATAACCAAATTGGGCGAACTTTGCAGGCTCGAAAAGTGGTGTATTCTTGGATGAACAGGTCAAATGTTCCACTACGCAGAGCTGTCCTCTGCTACCGCTTCGATCCCATGCTTTGCAATCACAGCAGCATATCCTTGATTGATTGGGTGACCCAAAGGTAAATGTGGAATATCCACTAGTTCTACGTAGTGATCCTGTTGATGGCAGCGGAATTACGTGCTTGCAAAGCCAAATGTGTTTGGATAATAATTTCTAGGCAGGAGACTCATCCGAATTAGAAAACGCCAGAATCAATGCGAATGAGCCTCTGTGAGGTGCTTTGTCTTCACAACTGTCCTGTGGCGCTTGGACGCGCTTAATGTCGGCTTTTATTCCGCCATTGGTACTCAACCTCCAGAAATGGACAGCTCCAAAGTACTGTCAGGCGCAACATCAGGTTCGTGGAGTATCAATTGACATTCTGTAGAATGTGAAAATCTTCCACGGAATAGTCATGATAATGCATGAACGATGATTCCCCGACCCTGCCTTTCCTCGCGCCCCTACAGAACATGTCTCCGCGCCATACCAGCAATATGTCCACAGGGACAACTGCGAGCAATAGCAACCCATACCTACAACCACCATGCCTCAGCTCTTTCCGTCCTCCCCTCAAACGTAGATAAGTCGTCAAATGACTACACAGAAAATGCAAGACAAATGGGAGAAGTCATGGCGCGGATGGAAGCGCTACACAAGAAGATCGAAGGAGGCGGTTCAGCAAAAGCGAGGGAGAAGCATATAGCCAGGGGAAAGATGCTGCCACGCGAGTATGTCGCCACTTGGTCGACTGGCTAGGCTGACACGCGGAGCGTAGCCGAGTCACAGCATTGATAGACGTAGGAAGCCCATTCCTGGAGCTTTCATCTCTTGCTGGTCACGAGATGTATGGTAGTGACGAAGTACCAGCTGGTGGCATCATAACGGGCGTTGGGATGGTCCAAGGCGTTTCTTGCATGATTGTTGCAAACGATAGCACGTATGTTCATCCCCGCCTTGCAAGTCGCACATAGCTTATATCGATAGGGTCAAGGGAGGCACCTACTATCCAATCACCGTCAAGAAGCATCTACGAGCGCAGGCTATAGCTCAAGAGAACCGTACATACACCCCTATACTTCCCTGTATTCAGGCTAAGTCTCCCAGGACTACCCTGCATCTACCTCGTCGACTCCGGCGGCGCCAACCTCCCCCACCAAGCAGACGTCTTCCCAGACCGCGACCACTTCGGACGGATCTTCTACAACCAAGCAAGAAGTGTGCCTACCACACCCTTCACGTCTCCCTTACGCTAACATACCCAGTGAGCTCAATGGGCATCCCTCAAATCGCAGTCGTAATGGGCCCCTGCACCGCAGGCGGCGCCTACGTACCAGCCATGTCCGACGAATCGATAATAGTAGAGAACCAAGGCACGATTTTCCTCGCAGGACCACCACTCGTCAAAGCCGCCACGGGCGAGATCGTCTCAGCTGAGGACTTGGGAGGAGGGAAATTACACAGCTCGATTTCAGGCGTGACGGATTACTTGGCTGTAGACGACGCACACGCATTGGTACTTGCACGAAGATCGATAGGCAATTTGAATTGGCCGCGGACGGAAAGACGCGAAACACCATTCAAGGAACCACTACATGATCCCGAAGAGCTCGCAGGCATCGTAGGGACGAATCTTAGGAAACAAATACCAGCCCACGAGATAATCGCAAGAATAGTCGACGGCAGCGAATTCGCCGAATTCAAAAAAGACTACGGCACCACCCTAGTAACCGGTGCGCCCCCCTCCCTCACTCCCATTCAAGTCATCATCAACTGACACAGTGACCTAGGCTTCGCACGCATCTACAACCAACAAATCGGAATCCTCGCCAACAACGGCATCCTCTTCTCCTCCTCCTCCCTCAAAGGCGCCCACTTCATCCAGCTCTGCGCCCAACGCGCCATCCCCCTCCTCTTCCTCCAAAACATAAGCGGCTTCATGGTCGGCGCCGACGCCGAAAAAGGCGGCATCGCGAAAAATGGCGCAAAGCTAGTCACCGCAGTCGCTTGTGCTGATGTGCCGAAATTCACAGTCGTGGTGGGCGCGAGCGCTGGTGCAGGTAACTACGGGATGTGGTGAGTCCCTCGCACCCTATTCCCCTACAACCCTACACCTTCCAAACTCAAAACACTGACCCCCGCTACTACAGCGGACGCGCCTACTCCCCCCGTTTCCTCTGGACATGGCCCAACGCCAAAACAAGCGTCATGGGTCCCGAGCAACTCTCCTCCGTAATGGAAGCAGTCGGCAAGACCGTCGACCCGGAACTCAAAGACCGTATTGAGCGGGAGAGCGATGCGGTATTTTCGTCGGCGAGGTTGTGGGATGATGGTGTTATACCGCCTGCGCATACGAGGCGGGTGCTGGGGCTGGGGTTGAGGGCTGCGATGTCTTCTTCTTCTGAGGGGGAGGGCAGGGCGGGTGCGGGTGCGGGGGATTGGAGGGAGAGGAGTCGGTTTGGGGTGTTTAGGATGTGAATGGAATGTTTCTGTCCTTGCATCTTGTAGTGTGAGAGACATCCGGAAAAGATGCCTTTGCAATTGTAGCAATATGCAGTCATGCCTAGCCTTCACTGCTCTGAATGAGTTCCCAGATCTCACGTCCTGACTTTGAACCTTTCCTTCCCTATCAGTCTGCGTTGAGCTGCACGGCGCTTTCAGCCCTTTTGTTTCCCTGTCCTCCTCACAAGCTTGGCTTAACCTGTTCTGTATAGTCCGAGCTTTGCGTGCCTCTCTCATTGCAATACCGTCGTCGGCACAAGCCAGATCGCGCGACTCAACCGCCCGAGTCCCCTAAGGAGTGGACATCTCTAGCCTCCCACTACACCAAGACAACATCCTGCTTCTTCAGATCCATAGCCATAACCTCACCATCCATAATCCCATGAACATAACACTCGCCCACAAGCTCAAACTCTCCACCACCCCTGCTCCTCACCACAAACGGTATATGACTACCCAAAAAAACACAAACACTATCACCAATCTCAGTCGTTCTAGGCACAAGACCCATATAGCCTTTGCTCGTGACTGCGAACCTCCTTCCTTCCACAGCTGCTTTGAATGCTATTTGCATTTTGCGATATATGCGGCTTGGCTGCCTGACGTTCAGATTCGCCAGGGTCAGTTTTCGCTTGAAGGTGGGTTGGCCTGGAAACGTAAAATACCGATAGGAAGCAGTTTCAATGAGCAAAGCGAAAATTGGAGCGTATTCATCGAATGGAACTTTCATGACGCCAGTATGATCCTTTCCAGCGATGAGAGTATGGCAGAAGGCTGAGAAGAGGGCAGAATATGGTGACTGTGCTTGGCAGTGTTCATCGGCCAGGTCAACGCTTTCGATGATGAATTGGTTGGTTCGAGATCCAGAGTGACGCAGGTCCACGAGTGCAGAATTTGCAACGATCTGGCCTGTAGCAGTGATCTTGTCAAACAATATTCCGGGAATGGCGAGTGATTTCCCATACATGGAGAACTCTGTTAACGCTCCAATTTCTCCGGAGGCCTTGTAAACTCCGTGATGTTTCCCTTGGTACCCTAACGTGGTGGTGTGGCGAGGGGTACTCCAGTCTGGTACCCAAGACGGAAGACCAGATACTTGTTCGGGGTGATCCACGCAACACAGCAGACTAATTAATTCCTGTGAATTGACAGTCTTAGCAGCTTCAATGTACACATCGCTTACTGGCGTGGAATAGTCAGCTTTCAAAACAGATGGTTTGATACCCATTACTGCAAAGACCTTGTCGCGAATGTCTGTGGCCTTGGAGCCGCGACATACTACCAAATGGCTGAGGAGTCCAGACTGATAATCGGGGCTGATGTTTATCTTAGTGTACTCTTTGACACCATCAATCTTGTTAATTCGGTCAATGCCAGAGTCGGAAACATCTCCAGCAACCTCACTCAGAATATCGAGGTACTGCATAAGATCTTGGCGAGCTACATGGCGGGCAAATACGCTGATGTCAGCCCAGGAGATACATTTTTGGCCGCAGAGCACTTCGACGTTGGTAGACAACGCGACCTACCGCGGCTTGGGCGTTAGCATACAACCGAAGCGAATACAGTTGAAGCTGGAACAGCTTTCGAAGGAGAAACAAAGAAACATTGGTGCTCGGAAGTAGTCTCGCAATATATCCTTAGCCGTAGAAGAACAGACAATTGAGAGGGTGTTTACCTCCTGAATGACCCAAACACGCTGAAACCAGGGCCGAGCCAAAAGATCACTGAGGTCTTGCCACTGCTGTGAACAAGGTACCGGCAACCCATTTTTGGCGAAGAAGTCCGTGTCAGGAGCCCATTCATTCAATTCATACTGGAAGACAGTGTTGAAATCGCGCATCGACTCAAGTGCCTCGCTGCTATTGTCGGCTTCTTCTCCAAGCCAGACCACAGTGACCCAAGACCGCCGGTATATTCTGCTCATGAGGTTGACTTGCTGACCCTTTTCTTTCAGGTCATCTTGATTGATGCAAATTTGATCGACCCAAAGGTTGACTGGAGAATCAGACCGCCTGACATGACGGAGTGCAAGGTCGAGGTTATGTGTGATGGCTGTTGGGTATCCATTGCATGTGAGAGGTCTCTCAAAAATTGGAGCTCCCCACACATATGATAGAGCTGTGTACCAGAGCAAATCATGGTTTTCACGAGATATGGCGAACGCGCATCTATCGTACCAGTAAAGCCCTTCTTCAGGAGCTGGAGGCAACTCGAAGCCAAGCGAGCAAACATGCAGGGTGCAATTTAGGTCGTCTTTAGAATTTCCAGGATGAAGCTCCAAGATTCTTACGTCTTTTAGGTCCCTCAATGGCGGATGCATCCCCTGCGGGTGCATTGTCGACCTAGACTTCGGAGTCTGAATTGCTTTGCCCACAAAAGCTGGTGAGCAGGGCTCCGGAGGTCCCATCTCTTCTATATACGCAGCCAACAGTTCTTTAGTGACCGCATCAAGGTTCTCATAGACGTTTCCTGTTCGAGCAACAGTAGGCTCGGTCACTGAATCTGTCAATGTATCGAAGGGAGAGAAAGCCTCGGCCAGATCTTGCAGGCCCGACATTCTGCTTCCTAGCTTGAGATGACCTTGAGATCAATAGATGATACTAGAACGTATAGTAGGCTATCAATGACGCAATAAGTCGAGGTGATTACTGAGACAATGTTGACCGTAAGCAGGTACACCTTGAGAGCGAAGCCTCCATCTCCCAAGTATAAGACCAGCGGCCAACGGTTGTAAGATGTAGCATACCGAGGAGAATAGGGACTTAGGCAATGCTATAGTTTGCTTGTGCTACGTTGCACTGGAACAATTCGCAGCGCAAGGCCGCGGGTGGTTAGGCTACACAGCCCGCATCTATTCAAAGCAGACTAGGTTCAGACATACTTATGGAACCAAAGGTAGCTAGAAATAGAGCTTGACCATTAGCTGAGTCAGGAGAATTCCATGAACCTTGGACGTGAAATAGGTATGAAAGAGTTGGGAAGGAGGTGATGGGTGAAGAGTCAGTACTTATCTAAGCAACCTGCAGTTGCTCTTTCCTTAGCCACAGTAGCTCCTCATTGTCGCCAAGAAAAAGCTCATGGTTTTCCCTGCAGAAGCCGTCTAAGCGAACACCCTAAGCGAGCCCTAGGAGCATGATAAGCACCTAACTAGGGGCCTGCCGGGGGAAAACTCCAGGCCCTCCCTTTCTGGGGAGCCTTCTTTGGGAAACATGAATTTTTCTTGGCGATAATGTGGCTAATGTGAGATCGGGTTAGTAACATGGAGATGGAAATGAATATGATCTTGTTCTGTGAGAGGGGAACGTGAGCACAGTTCCGATAGGTGTACCTTACGAGTTTCGACGGAAAAGATATGTGTATCGAGTTCATAGCTATTGTCAAAAGCTCCGTGACACCAAGTCGGCAACGACGGACCTCCTGCCAGTATGCAGCCAATTCCTACGGTAACCATGCAAGATTCTGGTGAACTGGTCTATCCACATATGATGAATGACATCCATACTCCAAATAACGATCCAAATACTGCAAGATATCG
Source organism: Stereocaulon alpinum (assembly GCA_018257865.1). NCBI lineage: Eukaryota > Fungi > Ascomycota > Lecanoromycetes > Lecanorales > Stereocaulaceae > Stereocaulon > Stereocaulon alpinum. Next base: position 71,644 of record JAEUBA010000056.1, on the reverse strand, counting down.
TCTATATCATCCGACTCATAGTAAACATCCCACAAGAACACCCTTAAACTCTCACTCTGGGCCGCTGCCCTAAGTCGCCGTTGCTCTTCCACTATTTTGACCCTTTCTCAAGCTCGACCATACGCTACCGTCTTTCGTTCATCTCGTATTCGGCCCTAGTCTTTAGGACGCGTAGTCTAGCCCGCAGATTATTTATCTCCACATCAGAGCCAGGATAGTGGAACAGGGGCCCTAACGCGCGGGCTGCCCAGCAATAGGCGTCTTTCCCCTTGTGAAGTATGAGATGTAAGTCGACAAGTTTGCAGTGAAACTTGAAGTTCAGGCGTTTAGCAATCGCAGCGTAGCTCTGTCCGGTATTCATCCCTTTTGACGGGCTTTTGTTGCGTTCGAACCTGCCGTTATCGAACCATAGTTCTTTGAGCGCTTGTTGATACTTCTCCACGGCTTTGGCATGGTTCTCGCTACGAGAGAGCAACTTCGCTTCCCTCTTAGTAGCCATGATATCAGCGAGAACGGCGTCAATGCTGGGCGGGTCCGCAGCATCACTATCAATGACTTGCTGAATGTACTCATACCGCTCTGTCCCCGGCGATTCGAGCTCAAAAGACTCAATGCTGTGAGCCTGGTGAAATGATGTAAAAGTCTGCGGTGAGGTGACTCTGTGCGAAAATTAATGGAAGCTCCGCAGTGCTCGTAAAGTTTGATCTTGAGTATTGTATGTTGTAGATCCTGCATACCCAAAGCCATGTCGGTAAGCAATGGCCCTTCGCAAAGAAGTGCAACATCATCTCCGGCAATCCTGTAATACAAAGGCGTTTCCATTATAAACCTGCGGCCCCCGTCCATGGAATTCATTTGGTAGTCCAGCCACATCGTGCAATGAAGGTGGGTCTCACGCCTTGGGCCTAAGTATCTCCGTAGAGGTATTCCGACAGCAGTACAAAGCATTTCTAGATTCCCTGGTATTCTAGTACTAATCGATACGATAGAATTTTCCTCGTATAAAACAGCTGAAGCTTTCATTATAGATTACTTTACTGGTGAACAGGATGTTGACAGAGTAGTCGTAGCTATGTCTAGGCCATAAGCGTTGTACAGTCACGTAGCGATGTGGAATCTGCTGTGTAATTGGTGTACTCAGTTGAAAGTAGGTAACGATAGATCTTATTGCGAACTTCTGCGGATAGCCTCAATAGGGTACCGATCCCACCTAGTTCTGAGGCCATTCCAGGATCAGATATGATGATTAAAGAAGTAATTGATCTATCCAGAGGAAAGTCCTCTTTATAACGAGGAATGGTTGCGGTGTCGGCGAGCGAAATGGCCAGCGGCTTTGACTCATAGTGGTAAACATCTGGAGAGCCAATCTCATCGATCATCGACCATCAAATCATTGGCATCATGGGTGAAAACATAACAAACACCGCATCTCGTGAATGCAGATAATGGCGATTGGACTATCTCGATGTATGTCAGCAAAATATGCGGACTGCGCTTGATTTGGCTATTGAACAAGCTTGCCTCTTTACACAGTGATCGCTTCAGAATCGAATCGATCTTGGCTCGCAGCTCATTATTTAAACCCACAGCATCTTTGACTGGGTTGGGCAACCTAGACTTTAGAGTCCGCCGGGTGGCCATGGACAGGACGGAGAGACGCGTAGGACTGCATCTAGCAAGCCAATCCAGCGCTTCATGCTGCTACAAGCTTCTCTTGTTGCTGGATACCAGGCGAGGACACGGAATCGTCCGGGGCAGCCGCCAACTTGTCTTCGTCATCCTCTGGCGTCCCATCCCTGCAAGCCCATGCGTCCACAAATCTCAGAGTTTCCCTGTTCCATATCCTGTTCATCACCAGCAATCTTATAGGGACTAGTGCGATAATGATCACAGGAAATGCAGGGGCTGCTTTGGTCAGAGTCACGATGAAGATGACAACGGTCATCACAATCTGGACGATGGTAAACACATGGATACCCTGGTAATTCTTGACCGCTTTTGGCAGTTCTGGTAGCTCGGATGGAGGCGTCAGGAGGTAAAAGAAGCGGTAGAGAATTGGGCTTAGAATAAAGTCAGTCAAGGTTGTCTCTAATGTGATGGTTTGGGTACGTACTTGACCGAAAGACTTTGTTCGCCCATAAACAAGAACAGTCCTGCCAGTACACTCGTGGGTGTGAGACCTAAGATGAGCTGAAAGGGTGGGCTGATAAAAACTAATATAGCTCCAGCGTGCAGAAAAGCGCTCCATCTCTGCTCGTAAACTCTTCTGACCTCACGGACTTCAATCTTGTCTTCGTCACCTACTACTACTCGCACTTCCTCTTTCTCGGTGTGAAGAAGACTTTCGGAATGCAATGGTGCTTGAGGTAGAAGCCCATTCGCTGGAGGAATACCCAAGATCCCACAAAGAGCAGTTGTGGTACCAAGTAGAACGATATCCCAGGCGAAGCCACCCGGCTTCCGCGTACCATATCGATCAATGGTACATATGATACTACTGACTTCATGATCAAAGAAGAAAAGAATAGTGATAATCAGCCCAGGTATGATAGCGGCGAATATCCAAGTGACTGGCAAATGCCAGAATTGAACAAAGAAAACTGAGCGGTCAGGGCTGCTCGGCCTAAAGGCGTGGCTGCTGACTTGCAATGTCTCTCGGTCTAGGGAAGCCAACTCGCCAACATGTGGCATGCCGATAAATATCACTATGCTGATTGCGGCGGCATACTCGGCAAGCCCCATCCGGACATATCTGTGGAACAATGGCTTCCAGCTCTCCGCCGATGAGAGGAAGATCGCAACGAGCATGGTTCCAATAGCACCAATGATGGCATAGAGAAACGCCGCAAAGGACAAGGCAGCATGGGCTCTTTGCAGTTCCTGAACCGCTTTATGGAAATAGATGATGCTGTTCAAGAGTGAGAAAATCTCAGTTGAGAAGGTTGTCACGTATCTCATTGTCCAGTCATGAGCGTTGATGATGGCAAGGATGTAATGCATCCATCCAGCATGGATCAGAGACCATGCCATGAATGGAAGGAATGGAATCTGCGTTAAAATTCTTATCAGAGACATATTCCACGAAAAGAGATCTGCCTATTCAACTGACATGAAATGACCCGATGCATAGTGAGTAAATGTTCTCGGCAAGAACTGAGAAAGGCCCAGTGACTCCGAGAATCGTAAGAGGCTGAATTGAAAATCTATAGAAGACACCGTGAGTAAGGGAGCTCGTCTGAAAACATAATATAGCAGTGGTAAAGAATGAAGGACATTGGATAAGTAGAGGACTCAGCATGGACCGTTACGTCATTGAATCAAAGCCGTACGCACCAGATAGCATTGCTCGACTTACAAACTGAAGATGACCCCACAGAGGCCGGTACTGAAGACCACCTCTATGGTACCCCATGACTTCCCTGTCAAGACATACAGATCGCTCGCAAATGTAATCCCAGGCAGCAAATTGGTAAAGAAGACGTAGACCGCGGAAGCTAAGATGAGCTGATTGAAGACTGTCCAGTCAGACACGTATCTTCTACGGATATTCCGAATGTCCTCATGGAGAAGGCGAAAAGGCCGTATTGACTTGGGAATACGCATCAGGAAAGAGCTGGCCCGAGGTCAGCGCGCCGGAGGGACTGGGCAAGAAGACAAGCAGATTCAAGACTGCCGAGAATTGATAGGGACAAAGGGAAAATGGGTATTTGATTAGAAAGCCATGATATGGAATAATGCCGATCTGAAGACAGATACACCACCATCGCTACCTTATTTCCGCATTCCAACGTGGCGCATGCATTCATATAGATTGGCCCGCATTTCAGCATGAAGTCTTGGCATCGGGTCCAGCGGCAATTGCTATCCCTGCTTAGGTAGCTTAAAGCCCGCTAGGGAACCCCCAAAGATAATACTACGTCCCACCAATATCTCTGCTGCTTGCTTTAGACGTGGTAGATCTTGGGTACTGATAGGGCTCACCTGATGAGCCCGGTCACAGATTTTCTTTGCAAAGATTATTCACAGTTGAAATGCAAGCGTACTCAGCAAATGTCTTACGACTAATTCAGCATAGGAATATAACAGTCCAACTAGTCGAGAACCGATCGTTGTGATCTCAGGATCTGCAGACCGGTGACCTATGAATTTAGAAGCGGTGAGTTGCGAAAAGCAGTCATGGTTCAGCTACTATGTACGGAGTAGTTGCTGAGGACCGATGTAGGATGTTAGGATCCTTGTGTCTAAGCGAGGTGCTAAGCTGAAGTCAATCGTTAGTCTCTAAAGATACGCGTAAGCCACATGTTCTCTACGTACTAGCGAAGATATCTTCGTTGTTCAGGTGGGGTTGCTACTGATCCTGAAGGTGGGATTGCGAGTAACGGAAGGGAGAGTAAGGCCGTGAAGAATAATGGGTATAGTAGAACGTTTGCGCTTTGCAGAAGCCTGGAACTGTCGTCGATACGTTGGTCTCTATGCTGCTTTGTCTGTCTTGTCTTCGTTTAGACATACTGCCTTCACATATCATCCCTGAATATCGGCAATGTGATCCTCAGCTGGGAGCGATGGTCTGTGTAAGCGAGTCACAGCAAGTTCTCAAATCCTTCTACATTGTCCAAACTTGGAATCTACCAGCGCAAGTCAGGAGATATGCTTCGCTGTGCCATATCAGGAGGACCTTTTTGAGTCCTTATGAGAGCTTCGAAAGACGGACCGGGCTATCATCTGCTTGATTATGTCAAGCAGCGAATAATTCTTAGTATTTACCGCAGCACTTTTTGTATTTCTTCTTTGATCCACAGGAATATGGCTTGTTACGTGCGCACGTCTTTTCGCCTGTTTCCTCGGTATCTCCCATTGCTAAGCCAAGTTCGCCATCTTTCTCAGTCGGGTCATCATACTGATCTTCCTCATCATCCCAAGCGTCTCGCTCAAGATACTCTACCTTTAGCTCGTGCACGGGTACCTCTAGCTGAAGCATCAGCTCCAAGAAAGACGCCGAAAGTGTACAAATCATTCGGATCGCCAGCCGGGAATAGCAATGCTTCCTGATTCCTAATGAGGGTCGAATGCGTACGTCCTCATACATGGTTGAAGGAATGTAAGTCTCGAGATTCAATGCCAGGTTACAGTCATCGACAACGACCATGGTGGACTCGAATTTATGACACAGGTCGTCAACAGCGGCGCTGTAGCAAGCGGCGACGACGACGTGGGCCTCAGCGAGGATATAGTGGAAAACATTCATGCACATGGTGTGAAAGTGTGCTGCTTCCTTAACCGGGGCGCCGGCCTCGTTATTGTTCCACATATGCATTTGTCGCGACTCAATGAGAGACTGAAGTCCCCAATAGTTGCGACCGCTGTCTTGGATTTTAGGTTGATCATCTGGTTGGTTCAAAGTCTCTACATCTGCTATTAGCGTCTCCGCCATACCGTGGCCAGTGAGGTGCTATGTTCAATCAATAGGGTTCTCGACATGAGACGGCTGTTTGCATACAGGTGAGTGCAGTTTGCCAATCATTGTGGTATATGTGGGCTCCGTTTTTGCTCCTGCTGTCGTCCATTTCAGACCATGAAAAGCCCATTAAATCTTGAATAACCGGTATGCAGGTAGAAGACCGATCAAGCCTTCGAAAATATGAATTAACCTCTTGTTCTGTTTTCCGGGAGCGTACACCAGTACTTTTTACCTTGACCAAGAGGCGATCATCGCTTGTGTTACAGCCAGTATCGGCTTTCCAGTCCGCTGTCGTCCATGGACGAGAGTGGTGCCACTTGGATCATCGGACGCCCCTCGCATCGCCTCTACTTGCTCCATGTCGGACCCTCTCTTGCCTCGACTAAGCCAATGCGAGGTCATCGGGAATGTTGGGCTCGGCGTCCCACAACTTCACGTTCCTTGGCATGCCATCCTTGGGATTCACAATGTTACACCGGTCGAAGTTATATCAATCGAAACTTGTTGATTCTAGAGGCAGCCCTGGCTTCTCTTCTCTCGCTGATGATACCATCACTGTTGTTAGCGACCGTGAGTGTTGCAAAGGAGGCTTTACGGGGCCATCAGTTCGGGGGAGAAGGTGTTGAAGGAAGAGCCGATGCAGAGTAGAATCATCTATATTTGAGAGGAAGATATAGTAAGACTTGTAAGCAATGACGTGTGCTCAACTTCAAGTCAGATGAGATGGTGGGGAATCAGATAAGTATTATTGGCAAGAAGATGTTTCCTTCGCTTAGGGCAATAAGCCTGAGCCATTGATGAACCTCGTTTTTGTGTAATGACTCGACCACCAACGACGTCGTAGCATGACAGACGTTGTTCAATCATAATCACACCTATCGGATGTGAACATACCTCAGTCTCCTACAGTCGAAAGCTGCTATATTATGAGATTGGCAAAATCTGCCTTGCCCCACAACATCACTCGCAGGGTGCAGATCTTGGCGTGTGGAAGGGTAAAAGATGACAGGTTACAGGGCCAGTCAGGGAGTCAGGCGCAGGCCAAACCTCGGCAGGAAGATCCGACAACATGCGCGCCGGGATGTTTGATGGAACCCTAAACAGCTTAAAGCGCGCCAAACAACGGGCTCGACCTTAAATCACCACAATCTCTTCATCTTGCCCCTTTTCATTGGTCATGCCTTTTAGCTGGAACGCCCATCGTCCGATGTGCTACAGTGCTACAGTGCTACTCCTGCCTACTTTGTATACTTTGTACCAAGTACCGGCAAATGTACAGTGGAGAGATTGTGGTGCCTGTCACACGATTGACACCTTCTACTCCTCCTCCTCTTAATCATGTTTAATGCGCTACTCCGTACATTTTATTGTAAAACCTTGATGATCCCAAGCCAATTGACAATTTGCGACTCACTAGTGCAATTTTAATTCGCAGGATTCTTGGGCCAGCTTCATACCATAGAAACTAGCCGTTTCGCTCCACCTTTGCTTTTCTTCACGGCCCATATTTGCGACGCGGAACCCCCGCGACGGGCCCAGTGAGCTCCATCTCCCATTGCTCGAGACATCCAAACACCTCTCAGCCCCCAATACCGTCACCATGGGACTCACTAAGAAGAAATTCTCCTTGTCTTCCCTGCGACTGGTAAGAACCCTGCCACGGCCCCCTCGTCCTGCTTCCAACGTGCCAAAGTGTTTGAGCGGTCTATTGTTAGGCATACCAGAAAGCATGGACCACAGCTAATTCATCTAAAGAAGCCAGCCTCACCGGTAGTCGAGTTTGATGCAGACTACGACGTTGATACCTCTCCTCCCTACAGTCCCACAGAATCCGAGATGGAGCGCCCAGTCCTGAACACCTCACTCATATCCGACCTGAGAGAAGCTTGCGCTATTATTGTCAACGAGACTAACCCTCCAGACCCAGACGAAGAGCCCGAACACGGTGAGATCCTGAGGAAGAAGTTCGAGGAGCAGAAGAAAGCAAGAAATGTGCCTCAGATACGTGCAACGGAGGTCAAGGCGAGAGTAGAGGTGATGCCGCCGAAACCAGGACCTCGACCGGAACCTCGACTAAGTGAGAAAGAACAAAAGGCTACTGCTCGGAAAGCTGAAGACGAGGCGCGAAGGCTAATAGCAAGAGGAGCACAACCAGAGCGGCGGAAGGTCGCAGCACAACAGGCAGATATCCGAATGGGCAAGTCGGCGATGCTCCGAAGAGAAGACCCGCAGAAGGACCAGTCTGGGAAGGTGCAACCCCAACGACACTCCGCACGCCGGCCCACAGAGAATGGTCCCTTGTTCGGGCCTAACCCTGAGCCGCAGACCTACGTTCCCAAACAAGTACACGTTCCTGCAAATTTTGACCTCTTGGCCGGCAAACGACAACCATCAGATACCTATAGCCCTAAGATGGAACCTATCGAGCCTACGCACACAAAGATGTCTAGCAAGGCACTGGGCAAGCGTAAAGAAGTAGACTCTGCCAGCCCTAAGAGTCGTTCACAGACGAGAAGCGCTACTGCGGTAGAATACCTCCCCCCAGTCCATGCGACCATTGTACAGAATTCTCGGTCGAGGCCCAAGGATGCGGATCACCCTGCTTTCCGAGCAAACCGTGACGCTGAGAATGTTCGACCAGAGTCTTCTTCAGGAACGCGTATGGATTACAGCGAGCAGTCGGAAGGATCTAGCAAGTCAACTACGCGGTCGAATACCGAGTACGATAACCACGGCCGTCCAACATCTACAGCAATGACCTCGGCAATCATCACGCCTGGTGAAGATAAGAGAATGGAATATATGAGACGCCCGTCAAATAACTCATCATCTCAAGAAGAGGAGCTCTCTCCTCAAGCAAAAGCATGGGAGGCCCATAAAATCGCTTTGCGAATAGCAGAAGAGAAATACCAAAAGAGTGGACGAGCAGCAAGAAATACAAGTCGAGCATCCAAGAGATCGAGAAAGTCAAGACAGGATAGCGACACTGAAGATGATCGACCCTTGAGTAGAGCAGGTAGCCTAGCAGGAAGCATCACGAGCAGCATCAACAATTATCTGCGACCTCGCGCAAGCCAAGACAGCATGCGTTCAGGCAGGTCCTCCGCATCTGGCATGTCCAGATCGGAATCGCGAAGTAGTAGCATGAGCAGACATAGCGGCAATGGCTGGTGGAAGGGAGGAGGCCTGCGACGACGAGGTAGTTGGAGTTCTTTCCGCAGCGCAAGACCTGAAGGCGATCAACCGAACAAACTACGAAAGAACGGCGAACCCAACCTCAACCGCCCTTTACCAGCACTACCAGGCCTAGACCAATACAGAGAAACAAAAACCCATATCGGGCAACTAATGAAAGCCGGTACACGCGGCCGCAAGAAAGAGAAAACACCAAGACCAGACGCCTCCTATCCCGCCCCCTATCAACCACACCAACAACCAGGCCACGTAAAAAAAGAATCCATCTCCGCCCCCATCCTCCGCAACTCAAGCATGGAACGCACCCTCCACCGCTACCGCGACTCACAAATCCAACCCTCAGCCTCCCACTCCCAAACCCACCTCCGCGACTCCTCCAACAATTCCCCCGAAAAACACCTCATCCACCAACAACGCACCGACTCCGAAACCTCCAAAACCTCCCTTAAAAACCCCAAAACCCGTTCCCAATCCCGCCAACAACAACAACAACAAAACCAACCCCAAGACCCCCCCTCCTCCCTGCCCCACCGCGCCCGCGGCAACAGCAACGCCTCCACCACCTCTCGCCGCGACAGAGACAGAGACAGAGAAAGCAAACTCCACAAACCACCACCGCCTATGATTCGCGGACCAAGCTATCAAAAGGAGGTCGATGCGGCTGTTTATCCGAGACCGATGCAGGTTAACAAGGGGCGGGATAGGCAGTTTCTTGGAGATGGAGATAGGAGCGGGAGGGGGAGGGATGATGGGCGAGTGGGTACTACGAAGGGGTTGAAGGGGATTTGGGGGAAGAGGAGGGGGGTGGCTGTTTGATTGTTATGGTTACGTGGAGGGTTTGGGGGGGTTTTTTTTGGAGGGTGTACATTTGGCATGATATCTTTCCATCTACAATTCCCGCTATATGTATTCTATAGGCCTACTTTTCTCAATCTGTGACGGCGACGGCGTTGTACGAGGTTCGTAAAGAGCATGCAGGATGGTATCGTGAGCGAAATTTTTTATTTTTTTTATTTCTGATTTTCGGAAAAAGCCTGTTATATGAATGTATCCTAATGTCTACCTATATGGCTCTATCTAGTACAACCACGATATCGTATCTTGACAGCAATACCCACAACAACCACTACACCACTTCCCTCCCCCTGCCCCTCCCCCCCAACACAATGACATCTCATAACGCATCATACCTCAACGCACCTCCCCATCTCCACAACCCCAAACCCATCCCGACTCCCCAACACCCCAGGTCTAAACCTCCGAACACCCGTACTACTCCACCCCCTCCTAACATAATACCCCTCATTAACCTCCTGCATCGTAGAAAGCAGCAGCATAACCCGTCCCTTCCCCCCCACAACCTCTTGCTCTCCACCGCCATTCCGGGAAGCAGCGTTGCGCACGCGCTTTTTGATTTCCTCGACTGTCACATTCATAAGGTGGCCTGCTATACCGCGGCCTTGAAGCGCGGGATCGACGACCATGACTAGGATTTCCCATTTCGGGAGGTGGGCGTAAGGTTCGAGGTGTGTATGTGTGCCTGGTTGGCGCTTGAAGATTGCTTCGGGGGTTGAGGGTGAGGGTGATGCGGGGGATTGGGGGAGGGTGAAGGGTTTTGCGCTTGCTGTTGCTATTACGGTCTCTTCTAACGCTTCGCGTTCACCGCCCTTACTATCTCTTGATGCGGATTCGTTGGGTTTGGCATCGGTGTTTTCGGTAAGCATTATGAATGTGAAGCCGTTGGGTCCGATTTCTGCTGCTAGTTGCTCGGGTTTTCGGAGGCGGGCGGTCGATGATGGTGGGAGGTAGGAGTGGCCTGGGGGGTTGTGACTTATGTCGAAGCATTTGTTTATTAGTTTGAAGAGGGCGGGTAGGTGGGGAGAGGCGTTGAGGGAGGTCGGCGAGTGGAGTTGCGTGTGGGTGGATAGGTTGGGTGGGAGGTCTGGAGTTCGTATCGAGGAGTTGGGAGGGGAGGTGGACGTAGTTGAAGTAGGTGGTGGATCAGACTCAGGCTGGGTGGAGAGAGCCATTGCGATCTGGAATGGAAGAACAGAGCGTCCTTCAGTACGTTATGACATTTCTCCTAGTGTTTTCGAAATCGCAGTGCTTTTTATGTACTCGTGAAGAGCATCATCATGTAGAACAAGAGGCTGACTGAGACGTCAATACCAAGCGAGTATGTTCCATGAAGAATAAGTCAGTGAGCGATCGCCCAATAGTGCAAGGTACCGTCATTGACTTCGAAGACACGGCATGGTAGCGTTAAGAGCCATTCGACCGTTCCCGTTAGTGTGCACCGATGTCGGACGGCATGGCAACATGGATTTTGATGTGTGGTAAAGGCTCCATCATTGGGCTGGTGTTCTGAAAGGATTGGCAGCTCGGCGTCGTCTGTAGCATCAAGAGACGAAGGGCGTATATGGTGTAGGGGCTGCAGTTGGAGCTTTATCATCATGAAGCTGGCGTGACGGATTAGGAAGGAGTGCATTGGCGATACCGCCTGACTGCCGTATCAGCTTCTTTACACTCATATGCCCTAGTGATATAGGGTGCGAGGCGGTGCTGAAGCGCCGTTGACACTAGATTCCTCGACCTCATAACTTAGACTTCGCAGTCATAGTCTTCGCCTCCCACGCTTCGACCCTCCTCATCTCCTCGCTCTTTCTCCTTTCTCCCTCTTCCAACTCCCTCCTCACTCTCTCCTCTCCCTGCATCAAGCCCTCCAACAGCCCCACAGTCTCCCTCCACATCTCCTGTTTCAACCGTCCATAAACCCCACTCCTAGCCCTATCCACCAATCGGCCCTCGTTGACAAAGTCGAGCGCAATACCCACGTCCCCAAGACCATCCAGAAGCCCCTCCTTCAACGCCTCCAGGGCTCCATACCTCTTGCTCTCTAGAATCATCGTTCGAAAGGTGTTGGGGTTGGGCACTTTTTGTCTGAAGATGGACGCCATGGGCGGTGTGAGAGGCGCGCCGAAGTCGAGCTCGTTGAGGCAGAGATAACCGCGGTGGGGATTCATTAGGCGATAGTCGTGCATCATCGCTGTCATAAATCCCGCCGCAAAGGCATGGCCGGGGATTAGGGCTATTGTGGGCATTGGGTAGCTGGACGTGTGGACAATTGATCAGCATCGGCAATGAATGTCCAAAGATCATCAAATTTGGAGTTGGGGGGGATGGGTTTACGTTAATAGTCTTCTCCAAAGCGGATACAAATAGTCCTCGAAGAAGCCTTTTGTTTTGATAGCCGAATCATAGTCCAATCCATTGCTGTAGAATTTTTGTATCCCTGACGTCGTGATGACTACGCCTTTTGGAAATCTGTGATCTAGGATTTCGAGAGCGAGCAGGAGTGTAGTGCAGAAGGTGGGGATCATGCGGTTATCAGGTGGGGAGTCAAATGTTAGAAGATAGACCCGTGCCGAGGGTTGCGTGCACGTTATGCAACCGGCAGGGGTGATCGGAAGGACGAAGAGGGGCGGAATCGGAGGCATTGTAGCTGTTGGAGATGGTGAGGAGTGATGGTAGGGGAGAAAGCTTTGTGAGGTGGACGATGAAGGATGGATGGAGCTGTGAATGGATATGGCGCCTCGGTTCAAGTTAAGGTACTCACCTTGACTACCTTAAACTCCGGACACTTAGCTTGCAACCACACATAAATATTTAGATCCAGGCCGATCCTAGTCTGGGGATATCTACGATGGAAATGACTTCTGTGGATCAATAGAACGGATATATTGGATCATTAGCCCTAAAGAGAAAACACGACTAGCAATTTGAAGCTTCACTCAATCCATATCAACCTTTTATAAGTCGACTCAAGCAGCACGCGCAGCTTGAGCAGTCGCCTCTCCATTAGCCCTTGCCATGTTCTCCATTCCCAAAGTTGGCGCAACCCCTACCCTCTCCTTCGCCAAAAGGTCCTTGAGCAACGGACTTGGCTTGTTGTCCCTATCTGGCTGGAAGATAGCCTGGCTCTCCTTGTACCTTGCGACACTTACCAGGTAATCATCAAACAAATAAGAGGAGTCGAGAGGACCGCCGCGGGCTTCTGGATGGAATTGGGTTGAAAAGATTGGACGAGATTTATGGATGATCCCTTCGTTGCTAGAGTCGTTCAAGTTAATAAAGTACTCCTTCCAGTCGCTAGGCAGTGTCTGAGCATCGACGGCATAGCCATGATTCTGGCTGGTTATATGACAGCGTCCAGTCGTCAAATCGAGCTACAACACTGTCAGCTATGTTGTATCTTGCAGAGCAAAGTTGAAAACAATGTTCCCAGACTTTCCTTCCATTTGGGATTCGGATGTTTGCAAGGCTAAGGTTAGGAAAACTAGAACTTACAGCAGGAATATTGTGAGCACGGTTTCCATATTTCAACTTGATAGTCTTGGCGCCCGCGGCAAGGGCTACCAGCTGGTGGCCGAGACAGATGCCCATACTATACACACCAAGTTAGTGAGATCCCTTCGACTACCAGAACTTGAAACTCAAGACATACATGGGAATCTGACTGGAATTCATGATAGCGCGGAGGCTCTGAACGGTATCCACGCAATGCGTGGGATCACCAGGACCATTCGAGACTGTAAGGCGTGGGTGATTAGACATACATTGCCAAGAGCATTGGGAGCTGGAGGGACGTACTGAACACCCCATCGAAATGATGTGCCACCTTCTCGATCGGGTAGTCAAATGGGAAGCAGGTCACACTGCAACCACGGCCTACCAGGCTCCTGAGTATGTTCTCTTTCACACCGCAATCGATGACTGCAACATGCATGTCGCCGGTGCCGGAGCTGACATGGAACGGAGCTTTGGTGGAGACCTTGCGAACCTAGAAAACCGTTGGCAATTGCTTGGCATATAACCTGAGCGAAGGTTCATCACAAAGTCTTACCAGATTTATTTGTTCTGGATCGACAAAGGCTTCATCCTGCTCTTCATCATACTCCTCTCCAACCGTAATCTTGGCTAATGAAGATCCCTGTTCGCGAAGGTATGTCACAATAGCTCGAGTATCAACTCCTGAAATAGCTGGCACCCCTTCTCTTGCGCACCATTCACTCAAAGACTCCACAGCAGTCCAATGCGAATATTGCTCAGCCACATCAGCTACCACCACACCCACAGCTTGTATGTTTGGGGACTCGAAGTAGCGGAGGAGGCCGTTCTCGTCGCGAGCAGATGATGGGACGCCGTAGTTTCCGATCAGTGGCTGGGTGAAGACCAAGATCTGTCCCCGGTAGGAGGGATCTGTCAAGGATTCAGGGTAGCCGACTAGGGAGGTAGTGAAGACCGCCTCGCCCGATACATTGGATTTGGCACCGAAGGATTTGCCATTGAAGACAGGTCCGTTCTGCGAATACGATCAGTGCCTCTTATCCCATCTAGTCGTGTTCCAGAGTACGCACTCTGATGGTAAAGTTGGCTGTGTCATGAGACACTGGTGTCTGCCTCTGCCTAGGCTGAGGGACCTGACGAGGGGTATTGGTTTCCACATTGGCGAAAGTGCGGATCTGCAAGCCTGAGATCGTTGGCTTCTTTGCCAGGTTCAAAAGGCCCGTGGTGGGCTTCTTGCAGAGTCGAAACGCCATGTTGGAGTACACGTCTTGGGAAGTATGTTATAGGGTGTAGTTCGCTTTTGTGTGAGGCGCGCTTCAGTTCACCAAAGCTTTCCAGAGGTGGGCTGAAGACATCGAGTTAGAAAAATCATGTGTCATTCTGGCCAAGGTAGTATACCAGAAATATAATCCTGTGGGGCAAGCAGTTAGCATGACGTTCTCGTAGGCAATCGCAGGGTCGTGCATAGGGCTCAAGTCCCACAAACCGACAGTACACATACCTGAGAAGTATAGACCGTTGGAGAACAACGCATCCGCGCGACTGTGCGGTCAGCACTTCAATATATTGGGAAGTCCAGTGTGTGAAGCTTCACAGGAAGGATGTGTGCGGCGTTTTTGACCGTTGCAAGCAAAAGCTTAGTGGGGCCGGAATATGGGTTCAATGGCGGAATTGAGTCCCGTAACGACGACTAAGAAAGATCGCAAGTCGTGCAATGCACAGATTTTGGCGTTAGTATGCGGCTGACCTTGGAAGTTGTAGAAGTGGGGAAGTGCGCAGAATTTTGTAGCAAAAGAAATGGTGCTCAGACTACTGGCCTTACCGTATCGGAATTTGCGGTGAGAAAGCGGAAAAGATTTCGTAAGGTATGTAGCCCGGGGCGAGCACGTGACCTAGGTATTCTTTCCCTGAATAATTGCCTCGAGCTTCTTTCTTTCAGCAGCAATAGTCGATATCTTACCATACAGAAGGAAGCTTCATGGGAACGTATACTGGACTCTGAATTATCTTGCATGCAAACATAATTTGGAAAATGCTATTCAAGTATCTAGAACATCGTAGAAACAGATAGCCATGCCTCCAGCGGTAATTGCAACAGACACTTCCAGGTGGGTATCACTCCGATCGCTGATGCATCCCAGCACTTGTGCGCCTTCGATGCAAATATAGTACAAAACCCCCTTTTCCACAGCCCAAATAGCTTCATCGTCTGGGCCTCTTACTGTCCGAGAAGTTTCTCTCGCCCGGTCCATCCTCCCCGCCTCTCCCTCGCTTCCTTCCACTTCCACCTCCATCCCGTCTATCCCGATCTTCTCTTCGCTCAGGACCCTCTCTCTGATCACGCTCACGGTATTGCTGTTCTTCCCTGCCAGATCTCCGCACGTCTCTAGGTGTGACCCTATCCCGCGAATCACTGCCTCTAATGCTCGCCTCAGGAGGCCCACCAACCCTTAGATCCCTCTCTGACGGCGCCTCATTGCCTCTTGGACGCTCTCTGGCGCCATCCCTAGGTAACAGCTCTTCGTCACGAGCTCGCACTGGCGCACCGGGCACCCTCTCTTTGCCAGGCGAACGGCTCCGGTGTCTCCCAGATCGTCGTTCTGCCTCCCTAGGAAGCTCTCTAGGACCACCCCTTCTCCCTCTACCGTAAGCTGCATCTTCGTCACTCTGTTGTGTTGCTGCTAGCCCGTTTTGTCTCTCTGCAAATAGGTCCTGTGGATGGAGTTGGTCTTGCCGTGGCAGGCCTGGAGTCGGAGGTCCAGGCGTTAATGGAGAAGCTACGTTAGCATTGTTGGCACGTCCACCTCTGCCACGAATGCTCGCTCCCTGACCTGAACGCTCCGGCGCGCTCGGTATTGCACCTTGTTGGAGTACATTTTGAAGGCCTGCAAACCGCTTGTCTCTGCCGCTCCTGTCGTTGGGCATCGCTGGGCCTGTAGGAGGGCCGCGGTTGACGTTTAATGGTCCAACAGGACTAGGAAGTTGGTTGCCTGGACCTCTAGGCGGACCAGATGCAGGCGTTGATATTGATGGTGGAGCTGGCCGCGAGCTTCGGCCTGAATCAGCACGATTTTGAGATGCACTATCTATAGCCCCAGCTCCAGAACCCTGTATTGCTTTCAGTCGATCGGGATGTATACCAGCTGTTTCGGTCACTGGTGTAGAAGGTGCCGAGGAAGGCGCAGCAGCTAGTGGAAATGGGCCTGGTTTGCGTGGCGACCCTCTCATCGCAGGACCACTCGGCGTCGGCCTATCCTGGGTTGGAGTTGCAGTTGCTTGGTGGTGAGAAGGTGCAGGTACTTGTGTATTAAGTTGAGGTTGTGGGGCGCTGACATTTCGACCTCCTCGGCCGGAAGGGTGGCTTCCATTCGGTAGTCTTGGCCCTGATGGTATGTCGCCGTCCGTGTTGAGACGTCCATATTGCGACTCTCCTTGTCGATTATTGAAGTTTGAATCATGGCTTAGCCGTCCATGATTCGGATCTGGTGGTGGCGCTACAGGAGAAGGTTTCATCGATTCTCTGAACCGATCATTGGAGGTTAGTGGCGCTGCATTTGCCGGACGACTCGTTCGGGGACCTGTAGGAGCATGAGACTCCTCGACTCTAGCTGCATTTGGTCGAATTGGATCTTCGATTGGCCGACGTCCGTCATTCGGCGGACGCTCATCACGTCGCCCGTCGTACCGTGGAGGTCGACGGTCATCAGCTCGCGTCGGTGATGGACCTCGAGAGCTTCGCTCGGAGTGCGGATAATTTTCTTGCCTTGAGGGCTCAGGCCGGCGGTCGTTGGGATATGCTCTATCGGAGCCCTGGCCACCATGGATGAGAGCAGCTCTGTCAGGGTGCTGAGGTATGTTCGATCGGGGTGGAAGCATGGCGGAGTCCCTGGCATGTTGTCCTGATGGTTCCGCATCCCTCCGACTTTGATGCTGCTCAGAATATGGCCTTTCCGATGGTGGCCGTTCTGACCTATCATCACGATGCGGTGGCCTTGCATCCCTAGCGCTGGGCCCGCCGTATCGGTCGTCAATACCAGCACGTCCGGGTGAGGGTTTTTCACTGCCGTATCGAAGACCCATATGATCTCTATCCCCTGGCTGTGTTCTATCACCAGGTCTCTCATGACCATGTGGGTGCGACCCTGGTGTTGAGCGGTTAGGATCCCGGTCACGAGGCAGGTCTCGAGTTCCGCCGCGCTCATGGAAGCGAGCGTCCCTGGCGTAGTCAGGTGGCCCACGCTCGCTAGAGCGCGGAGCCATGCGATGGTCGCCTACTCTTGGTGGCGGTACGTCAGGCTTGGTTGGCAGGTTGTGTTGCACGCGGCCATTGACAGAAGTTGACGACGAATTCCTTGGCATATCTGGCCGGCTCGAAGTTGAAGGCTGGTGTGAAGCAGGCGTTACCGTAGGTCTTGTTTCTGCTTTCGATGTGGCCGATTCGGGATGACGAGAGGGTTGGCTTCGTGCTGGGGCAGGTGACTCCCTCCGCGAACCAGCCCTTGCAGCTTCAGTCGAATCCTTCGAGAATTCCGCTGGCAGTGCTTTGATAGTAGCGTTTTCTGTGGGTGGCGCATCAGTCATTTTGGCATCCTCGATCTCGCCATCCTCAGCTTCGACTTTCTCTGAAGCTGTGCCGGCTGGTTTAGGGGCGCCGTTGACGCTGTAAATCGATCTGTCAGCAAGTTGTCTAGGGGTCTCGATTATGGCTAAACTCACGTTAGCCGAGGACTTGGCTGGAATTCGGGCGCTTTAGGATTCAGACTCTTGGAGTTTTCGCCTTCCGGCCGTGGTGTAGATGGCTTTGCTGATGTAGATCTAAGTCCGTTTGTGTTGGTAGTGCCAGTGTCTGTTGTTGCCTAACAGGAAAGTGAGCCTCCAATTCTTCTGATCGTGAAGCTACTATACTCACCAAGCTGAAAGCCTGCGGAATGACCCATTCCTTCTCGCGTCTCTTGAGCCCGCCTATCAGCGATGTGGCTGCCACCTTTAGATCCTCCCGTGACTCAGCCTTACTCAACTCTGTGACGCTGGTGATCAAAGATTGACCCATATAATTGACAGCTGGGAAATGTTGATGAACGTGATTGAGTATGTTGATCGCATTGCGGACGTGCATATATTCGCCACTGCCGATGCAATTTTTGAGCGCACCATTGAGGCCTCTGTGCCACTTGAGTAGAATCCTGCGGAAATCTTCGAATTCCAAGAAGGTGAGTTTATCTTTGTCAGTCGACATCTTCCTGCAGAAACCGGGAAGATCTTTCTTAGCACCGTAGGCCATCTTCTCAAAGACAGTCTTGTCAGCGTGCCATTTGCTAAGCTCCCGAAGTACTTCATTCAGGAAGCGGCCCAAAGATTCAGCCTCCTTCGCACTGCAAAGAAATATCAACGATATCAGCCTCTTCTCCTTAAACAATTGATCCAATAGTCCCATTGTCCTGAAGTTGGGCGTTCCAGATCCATGGAGAAAGAGCAACCATTTGAATGTGTAAAAGGCATCTACTGGAGACATGAGGATCCGCGGAAAGAAGCAGTGTTCGATCAAAGCTACGTTCAGAGCATCCCATTTGCCCCAGGCGTTTGGAAACCAAAATTCCTTTTCTTTTTGAATGCGCGCTCGCACTTGTGTATAGGCATGCAACCGATCTCTCGACTCTATGCGCAGACGATCTTGTAGATCAGTGATAGCTTTCTTTTCCTTGTCCTTTTGTCGAGTGCCTGCAATGCTTATGTCAGAGCGGTCATTGTTGATTGCCACGATCTTTTTCTTTTGCCGGCTGATCTCATCTTCGTAAGTTGGTATTGGCAAGTGCATATCAGGAAGCGAGAGTTGCCAGAATGTGACATAAAATGGTTGACTGAGGATCTCCCATGTCTCTTCTGGTAGAGCGGGACGAATTGCGTGCATCACCTCCTGGAGTACAGGATGCCATGGTTGATGGATATTTTCAACCTTGACTGGAGATGGCGAAACGACTGCTGAAGAGTTCCCATGGATATCTTTCAACTCAAGAACGCCATTTTCAGCGTTTGCCAACCCGTTTACCACCTCTTTCGTCGATCTGTTCGTCTCCTCAAGGATGGCTTTGGCTTCAGTGGCGCTTTCTTGGTCGTCATCGGCTTTTATCCCATTCGGACCTGATCGTTCGGGTCCACTATCAACTTGGATTTCTAGCGCTGCGTCTCCGGTCTCGTTCGTGGGTATCTGCCTGGAATCGGGATTTTGCTTTCCATTCTTGGCGTCGTATTCAGCTATGGCCTCAGCGATAGATAGTCGACCGATCCAGAATGCAACGCTTGGTTCGATCCCGAACTCATTGATCAGCTGGGCAACACCGGGCACGAATAGGTCAAATTCCTTGACCGACAGATTGCTTCTCAGAAGCTCTAGAAACTGAACCAGTATACGGTGAAGCTGGTCGAAGAGATTTCCAAGCAACTTTGGATGCGCGTTCGCTTCCTCAATTCGAAAAATGCACATCCGCCGCTCCTGAGCTAGCGATACCAGGATTTGACCAGCTAGTTTGGAGCTCGTGAGAGATTTCATTAGACGCTTCCCTGAGCTCTTGGACTCATGTCGACGGTCCATTAACTGTAGCAGCGCTTGAGCCTGAAGTGATTCTCCGCCAGCCATGGCTTGGACTTGTGCTTCGTTGAAATTGCTGTCCGAGATGATGCCGGCCATTGACTTTGTGATTTCTTCGAGGATGATGAGATCAGTCGAGTTGCCTTGCCGCAGTTGATCAGCAACGTAATGAATTATTGGCGTTGGTTCCATCATTGTATAGCGCCTAAAGACCTTTCCAGCAAAGAGTGACAATGCTGCTAACCATTTGCTGGTGAGCATGCCGTCTGCTTGAACCCTGTTCCTCCCTGCACCTCCGAGAGCGCTCATGAGCGACCAGGTAAGTACATCATAGGCCAGTTCTGTAAAGTATCGAGCGCATTCGACGACAGCGTCAGCAATGTTCTCATAAGACTCAAGTTGATTGATAGCGACCGAAAAGACGATGCCTGGAGATGCGTAGGCTACTTTTGCGAGTGCACGTGCCATTGGTTTGATAGTGGTTTTACTAATGCGTTTCAAAACGTCCTTGGTTTCGGCTCTAGCCTGGTCGAATGCAGATTTGATGTCTGGCTGCCTGGATATCTGGCCCAAGTACCACTCTGCATACATGTTGTATCGTGTCGCTGTCGGGAAGTTCTTGATGAGCTCCCAGATTTCGTTGACTACTCCAGGGTTTTGCTTCGTAAAGGAAAGAGCCGGTACAAGGAGTCGCTTTGAAAGATCAGTCCAGCGGGCTAAGTTGGAGTCAGAAGTATCGGTAGCCAAAGAATGATGCCCAATGCGTGCAATTTTGAGTAGTAGTACTGGGTCCTGGCCAACCTTGACCCCTGAGAGATTGAGTAGTGTCGAACAAAGCACTAACACATCATCGATTGTTTGACAAACAGGAACATTATCGGCCCAGTCATCCCAGTAGAACTTGTAATCGATAGACTCGTTTGTATCTTCTTTGTCAAGTTGCGCCCAGCGCATGGTCTTACGCGGTGGTGCATCCATCAATTTGACTCCGCCCTTGGCAGCGCTCGATTGGTCTGGATCTGGATATTTCTGCTGTTCTCGCAAGCTCGCCTGGTCTTTAAGAGGCCGCAGGTCCTCGTAGACTTTGCTGAGCGAATGATGCAAGATTCGATGAATATGTTCGGGAAGCTCAGGAAATGCGTCCGGAAGCCATGGAAAGCGCCCAAGCATATAGAGGGCTTCTGGCAGAGCTCCAATACACAGGAGACTTTTGAGCAATTGGACCTTTTGCTCCGAAGGTTCTGGCAGCTCTTCAATTTTCTCCTCTGGCTGAGCAGCTGGCGTGGACCTCTCAGTCATCAAGTCCACCTTAGTGGGGTTTCTTCGCGCTGCATCAATCTCACGCAATCTTGCAGCTTCCCTGGCTTTTCCATCGAGTGTGTCGTCTGGTAAAGCTGCTGCAGCCATGAGGGCATTCATAGCACCACCTCCTGGTCGATTCAATTTCTCTCTTTCCGCCTTCTCCTTCATCTTCTCTTCCTTAACCTCTTCCATGGCCGGGTCTGCGGGCCATATGTGGGGATAAAGGTCTCGTAGAGAGATGAAGCCGACCTTGATGAGTAAAGCAGAGAGATAGATCAGATTGACAGGGAGGACGTCGATCGGGTCTCGTGCAGTAGAGCTGTAGAAGCGAAGCTTAAATCCAAGCACCTGTGCAGCCACTCTGTTACCTGGAGGGGGTAGGGTTCTCGTAATTTCGACCCATTTGCGATCTTCGTCATCCTGGGTTGAGTCTGCAGAGTTCGTCTTGATCGCTCTATTCAGTGCTGACTCTTCCGCCCTTCGCCCACCGATTTCAAAGAAAGCTGCCATTCCGACTTCCTTGGCCCTTGCCCAGAACGCTTCATCTCGTTCGATTCTGGCAGCAACTACCATGTCTTTCTCTTCTTCACTCAACTGACGACCGGATGATCCAGGTAGTGCCCATTTCGGTAGTGTGCTCAGGCTGTGTTCAGCAGAAGTACTTGCAGTGAGCTTGTCTTGCGGCCACCATGAGCTTGCTCGGAGATACTTGACAAAGAAGCGGTATTGTTTGACAAGTACGGCCGCGAATACATCGAGCGTGATATCAAGGACCCGTCCCACATCAAGGTCGAAAGCCCCAATCATACCCTTAACCCTCTCGAATGTCTCCTCAACAACCTCGCTAGTCGGAGGCTCATTGCTACTAGTGGTGAAAAGCTCCGTTAGCAACTTCGAGTACCCTTCTGTCTCTTCTCTCAGAAGGTTGTAATTTGACTGTCGGTAGAGTAGATTTGTTTGCTGTCGGATACCAACTCTGACGAAGGTGCTGCGTATCATCCCGAGGGCCTCTAGGAGCGGGGCATCCAATTCACGACGCATCTTCTGGGGTGGAATATCTGTTGCAAAGACCAACATCCGTAGTGATGGTGTCAAAGATGGTGTCGTAATCGTTGCCTCGGTGTAAATCGATAAGACGTCGAGGAAATAAGAGCTTGCATCGAAGGGGAAGTCGTCTTCCATAGCGCTAGGTGAGGTGCTGACATTGCCATCTGCTTCAAGGATTTCCTTGATCATTGTCCCAGCTTCAGTTGCATTAAGTCGCCCATCAAGAGCGGATCTTAGGAGCTCTTGATAGATACAGCCGAGAACCAAGACATCCTCTGCATTCCGAGCTTGTATAGCAGCTTCGACAACCTCTTTCCTTCCGGCGTTCGCCCAAGCCGCAATTCTATTATCCGTAACATATTCGAAGTAGTAAGGTGCAAGTTTAGCTGGTTCAGGCTCGGGTGTTTGAGTTGTTGCTGTGTTTCTAGCGGGTGGCAGTGGGGCGGGCTCTGGTTTGGAGTCGGTCGAGGGCTGTGATGGTTGAAGCGTGGGCGACTTTGGGTTCGAAGATGATGTGTTGGGTCGTGAAGAGAGTGGTATGGCGTTTGGGCTGTTCAAGGGACTTCGCTGGGATCCGCCGCCGCGCCCTCCCCTGCCTGCTCTTCTCCTGCCACCACCGCGTGGGTCGTATTGGTCCTTCCCATAAGGTTGCGATTGTTGACCTTGGTGCTGGTTGCTCTGTTGTCCCAGGCTCAGATTATCAGGCCGATGAGGCGAAGGTCTCGAGCCTTCGTCCCTGCTTTCGTGAGAATAGATTCTCTCAGGCCTCTTCCTCTTTCCTCCTCCACCGGGAGCCATCTGACTCAAGCCCGCTTGGGCTGCTCAGCTGACTCTTCTCCTAGCACTGTCACCATAAGTGGATGGCAGCTCTTCTCTCGCCGGACGTAGGTAGTAGATATGTAAGGCGAAGCTCGTACAGCGAATGGCTATGCAGGCAGCTGCCTCTTGATCTTAAGTACGTGTTGCAGGTATAGAGATCATTGCGTATTCTCAAAGTAGAGGTTGGGATTGGACGAAGTCAACCGAAAGAAGGAGGCTGAGGGTGTTGTTCAATAAATATTGTTCGCAAAAAGCGTCCTCCCGACGTTCCTATTCACATGATGAACGCCCATTCATTGATTTGATAGGGCTGATCTTGGCGGTTTTAGCGCGTTGCAGAACGGTCACTCCTCGTCTCCGTGTTCAAGACCCTATCCCTATTGTCTCTCCGAATGTTGGGTATCTCAATTTGAATGGCATGCATCGAACATTCGGCCTCTGCAATCACCCATCGTATGCTAGTCTAGGCTATCTGCAAAGGACGAGGGTTCGGAGGTCGTCCTAGTTCACTTTGCTAAGCTCAAAGCAGAGACTGGCTCGAAGATATAGGAGATAAGTGTGACGGTTAGCATGCTACTATATTCAACAATCCCGGGGGCATGTTGAGCATTAACATAGCGCGGAGGGGCCACTAGTATCCTATGATCAGCGTTATTTGCCTCCTGACCCTTCTACCTTTGACATAGTCGCTATTGTTCTCTAATACAGCAACGATGGCACCTAAGATCTTGCTGTGAGACCCCAATTTCAGTCAAGGGCCCCGCATGTTTGGCTGATGCTCTTACAGGCTTGGTGCCACAGGCTACATCGGTGGAGATGCTCTATTTGCACTTACCCAGACCCACCCAGACTACGAGATAATATGCCTCGTCCGCAATAGCGACAAAGGTGCTCAGGTAGCGAGTCAGTACTCAAGGGCCACACTTGTCTATGGAGACTTGGATGATACCGAACTCTTGGAGCAGGAAGCGAAGAAAGTAGACATTGTGATGAGTGGGTCGCACGGTCCTGCTGTTATTTCCTTCCTGTGAAGTCAACATGGACTGATCGCATGAACAAACGCCAGACTGCGCGAATTGTGATCACGAAGTAGCTATCAAAGCGCTTCTCACGGGACTTAGGGCTAGGGAAGCTGGCCAGCCGGCTTTCTTCATCCATACTTCTGGTAATATGCTACTCTCCTTCCCTGATATTGACAGGAAGACCTTCGGCGAGGCATCTACCAAAATTTATGATGATTGGGAAGGTATCAACGAGATTGTCTCCGTGCCGGCACATGCCCCTCATCGGTCTGCTGACAAGATGATTATTGAGGCGGATGCACCCGATCTGAAGACTGCCATCGTTGTACCACCTACAATTTATGGCCAAGGACGGGGTCCAAGCAACCAAAGAAGCCATCAGGTTCCTGATATGGCAAAATGTACACTGGAAAGAAAAGGCGGCTTTCAGGTCGGAGCTGGCAAGAATGCTATGCCTAACGTACATGTCTACGATCTCAGTGACTGCTACATGAGGATTGTGGAAGCTGCTGTCCAGGGAGGGGACAAGGTAACATGGGGTACAGAAGGTTACTATTTCACTGAGAACGGGGAGCATGTTTGGGGCCATGTTGCAAAGGCTATAACTGTGGCTGCGCACAAGCAAGGGCTGATCCCTTCAGATGAAGTCCAAACAGTAGACGAGGAAGCTGCCGACGAGATGATCCCACGGGGTGCCGTGTTATGGGGAGCTAATTCGAGATACCGTGCTTTGAGAGCCCGCAAGCTGCTAGGTTGGTCCCCCAAAGAAAAGGGTCTGGATTATTACATCCCAGAGGCTGTCAGCAGTGAGGCAAAGAGCATAGGGCTTGTACCAGGCCATGCGGCTAAAGTTGCTCGCTGATTGGCTGATACTTCGAGTCACGCACGTATCTTATCAAACCATATAGCATATCATTGACCCCTGGAAAAAGTGACATAGTGAGGCAAACCTTACCGCTTGGACCTTTTCTTATGAGATTTAGTCAACCTGGTCGTCTGCTCAGTTCAGTTTCGGTGAAGAAAGTGAGCGAGCCAGTGTAGGGGGTATGGGATCATGTTCTGAATGCCCCCAAAATGTTACCGCAGCCTTGCGATAAGGTCCTCTATATGGTCAAATCCGAGGCAGTCGGATTTTTGTACACCATAAGAGTGGATAAGGGTCCCTCGGATGTCCAGCTGACGGCTGTAAGATTCGCGCTTCACTCAAAGACATTCTTGCGCAACGCAAGAATTCCAAGTACCTCGATGTATTAGGATGAAAACTTGGCACCGAGCGGGGTCGGTATAGATTCTCTTAAGTATGGTGGGAGGCTCTGTTGAGGCTGTGACGCCATCTTGAAAGCCACGCTAATGGTTGGGTTTGATAGATGTACTCTCCTGAAGATTGGATCTCACCTCTCCTTCCCTTCGAGGTACAACACATTCTTCAATGGTTATAGTCCAGCGATTCCATTTCTCAGTATTCCAGTTGTGCGTGCATATTGACTACGTTCCCTAGATTCCAATTAGCGAGTATCGAATCCAGCTCTGTAAGTCTTTACCTCCTGCGAGGAGCGTGTTGAGGTGCTTGATTGTGGATCGGACCTCACTATGTGGGCGACAACACATGAAGGCGATAAGGAAGGGCTCAGAGGTGTATTCGTTTTATAGTCAAGACGCTGACACTTCGTACGAGTATACTATGACATAAGCAGCAATGGCATACGTACCGCCCCACGAGCGAGATCTCCTCGTGGACGACGTCCTGGATCGCATTTTTCCGGACGATACTAACCCGGGGGAATATCCAAGGATACCCATGTCCACCAAACACACCACTGACCACTCCCAATCTGTACCAGAGACTCCTAATAGCTACTCGCCCAACAAAGACTGGCGCTCAGGGACTGCAAAGACATCGCCAACCTCTTTCTCGACTTTCGAGAACACATTCATTCCCTCTGTGAAGAACTTAACCTGCTACTTCTGGCTCAAGCATGGCAAGTGCAAATGGACCGATGAGGAATGTCTTTACGCTCACTATCATACGGGCAAGGCAGCTAGTGGACCAGTGCAAGTTGAGCAAGGAAGTAAGTTCACTTTCACTCTCTCCCCTCATTTGCCTCACTTGCCTCACCCGTTACCGCGGGCCGAGGCCTAGTGTTGACGACGTTTCTTGATAGAGCCCGCCGTGGCCGGGAAGAATGCTTCAAACGTCCGTCCTATTTACCTTGATTGGCGTGCGGGGCTTTCACAGCCGAACGGAAACACCGTTCAGCCAGACATCCAACAACAGATCGAGTTCATCAAGGCGAAAGCTCATGAGCAGAATTTGAACATAATCAAACACCAGTTCGATAAAAACAACAACATCATGGGCATTGGTGTGAGCCCCGGCCAGTGCGAGCTTGTGAATGATTACCGCGTTCATCACGTCATGTCTCATGCATCACCTACGCTTTCTGCTCCTCGCAAGCCTGCTCCACCTTCACCCGAGTTTTCCTCTTCTTCCGTGTACCACGCAAGTGGAGCCTCACAGCAGCCGGCTCTACGGGTACGCACCAATAGGGATGTCTCTGCTGAATATGCGTCTTACTCCACTCCCCCACCCCGAACTCAGCAATCATCTCAGCCAAGCCGCCAGATGATCTGCCCTCGTCCAATGGATCACCTTAAGCCTACGGGAAGCAGCTATGAACTCTACCAGACCGTCCAGACAATGGCAGTCAAAGACAGAGCCATTCGTCAGCTCGCTCAGGCTCTCGACACTGCGATCGAGAATATGGAGCTTCAGCAGCAAGGGGCTGCCAAGGAGGTTCAAACACTCCTGAAGCTTGCTAAATCCCAGATGGCAAACGAGGGCCCGGGTGGGGACCACATAGCGAATGGTACGTTTAATCTCCCTTGTTGTTGACACTCGGACTGCACATACTGACATGAGCCCGTGATAGAGATTGGACGCGGCACGCATCTCCATCCTTATACCACTTCAAACGGTTTCGCTCCTGCTTATGTTTCGGCTCACCACGCCATGAGCAGTGGGAACTCTCAACCTCGCTACCCGAACAGCCCTGACATTGCCTCCAAGGTCACTGGCATTGGCGACAATCTTATGCATATGATGCAACGCGAGAAGTTCTGCATTGATCACCTCAACGCAGTCAAGGAGAACGTGGGTAACATTATAGAGGACCTCGGTGAGGGGGCCGTGCTACCCAAGGGATGGCTTTCTCGTAACTTCAGTAAGCAATAGGTGTGCCATTACATTCATGAGCAAGTAAGTCTGGCCATGTCCCATTGCATAACCTGCATGTCAATTAACGAGCGATCCTGCTAATGTATGTTCCCATACTCCAGCTGCTACTCCAACGTCGGAGCGACAACGTAAGATAGCATCCCTAGCATGCCCTGAACGGATCGGCTGACTTGTCTTCCATGGCTAAAGTGGCGTTCTTTTCATCATTGGACAATATTGCTTGTGGACACAGTCATGCTATAGGTGATGATTTGATTGGTGGTCTACTCAACAGTGGCTTCATGAAGTGTGCTTTTATAAACAGTCGTTTCCGGAATGATGGCTCCTGGCATGGTGGTTGTGTGAACGGCGATTTCTTGAAAAGGGTTTGGATGGTCACATATCTTCTCCTCTATCAGGCGGAAGCATGCTAGTGAAAAGTGGAAAATCATAATAAAAGACAAAAATGGGAATGGAATGGACGACTCGACTACGTGCCTCGAGATAGAGCTGGCCAATACCCACAACTCTAAATGTCATTGGTTAGATAGACATCTCTATACACCAAGATGTTAGACCCCAAATATGTACAGTGAACGCTCCTCCCCTTCCAAGTCATCTTCCCCACTAGATAGCCCCCAGCTCTTTCAACTTAGCAATCATCCCATCCACATCCTCCACCTTCCCCCCCCCTTGCCTAGGCGCCGGTTCTTCCACCTTCACCGTCTTCAACCTCCTCCCCTCATCAACCCCCAAATCCCCCAAACTCATCTTCTCCAACTTCTTCTTCTTAGCCTTCATGATATTCGGCAAACTCGCATACCGCGGCTCATTCAGTCTCAAATCAGTCGTGATAACCATCGGCAACGGACACCTCAGCGTCTCCACGCCCCCATCAACCTCCCTCGTAACACTAACACTATCCCCCTCAAACTCAATCTTAGAAGCGGACGTAGCTTGACCCCAACCCAGTAATCCAGCAAGCATCTGTCCCGTCTGATTCGAATCATCATCAATACTCTGTTTCCCCAAAATCACCAAATTCCTCTCCTCCTTCTCCACCACCTTCTTCAACAACTTCGCAACACCCAATGGCTCTAACTCCCCCTTCTCCTTAATTTCAGCATCAGAGATCTCAACATGTATACTCCTATCAGCGCCCATAGCCATCGCCGTCCGCAGCACATCCACGCATTTAGCAGGACCAGCAGAGAGCGCGAGGATGTCTGTGACTTTTGGGGGACCGCGTTCGCGCATGCGGACTGCGGCTTCGATGGAGAGTTCGTCGAAGGGGTTCATGCTGTGTTTTACGCCGGCGGTTTCGATTGCTGTGCGGGCGGAGTTGACGCGGGGTTTGACCTGTGAGGGTGGGGGGCGTTAGCTGAGAGTCGGGGGATGGGGTGGGGGTCCAATTGGGTAGGAGAGGGGAGGTTACGGCATAGTCTATGACTCGTTTGACGGGTACTAGGATCTTTAATGCTGTGGACATGTTGGTTGTGCGTGGAGGAGGACTGGAAGCTGTGATGTTCTGAAGGAAGTGGTAATGCCTCGGCCGTCATGGAATGACTTAGGGTTAGGGCAAGTGCTTAGAAACGTAGGCTTTCCACTAACCTGCTCACAACACATTATTCTCCAAGCGCCCACTTAGCCGTCACAGATTTGGAACAGGGTGGCATGAATAAAGCTATGTAGCGATGTTATTTCACTTCCAGCTCTCCCTTGCGCGCTTTGGTCGATGGATCTTGATCTTACAACGCCTGTTCTCCCTTCAGAGTTCCTCAGGCCACGTCCCCGGCAACCCTTTTGTAGGCATATGGTATTCGTCATCTTCGTATCTGTCATCTTCGACGTATCCTGTGGCATTGAACAATGGTGGATATCTTTCTTCAACTGGAACGCATTGCGTGTCTTGGATTCGCCTCAGTAGAATATCAAGTTTTCCGATGATCTTGCGGTCCATTTCTGGTGTACACACCCACCGATACCGAATGGGCCCCTCCTCCGAGATCAGTCTAGGAAATTTTTTATACTGATCTCGCCGCCTGCCCGCCCTCATCTTCAATAGCGCAAACGCTGTCAACCCTTGGGAATTGCTCGCATTGAGATCGATTGAGCTGAGATCTTGCTCTAGCATGACCTCTATGAAACTTGAACGTACAGCGTAACGTACGGCCAAGTGTAGTATAGTGCTCGCGTCTCCACATTTGGCGTCGAGCTGGGCACCATGTTTGGCCAGTATCTCAAACGCCCTGCTGTTTGAGAGTCTCACCGAGCAATGTATGGCCCTTGAACCTCGATTGTCACTCAGCTCAATTTCGGCATTATGTTCAAGTAACAATCGAATGCGGCGTAAATGGATATCGTAATCTGCACTGTGTGTTGCTAGGGTCATGAGAAACGTTTTTCCGTAGATATTTTGATAATTGAGATCGAATCCGTGGGTGATGAGTAGTCTGTCGATAGCGAGAACCTCATCCACAAACTCATCGTACGATTCACTCGAGTATTGCTCCCCCCACCACCAGGCTTCCGCAAGTTTGCTAAAATAAGCGTAATACGCCTTATCTTTTGGCAGAGTTTCATTCAACGCAATAATCCAAGCACCCGCTTTGAGCAAGCTCTTGATTATTTCAGAAGCTCTATATCTAATCGGGGCATACAGTATTGACTCATTCGAGGCGTTCGGATCAGCTCCATACTTTAAGAGGATACGGACTTTGGCGATATCCCCGAACATGCTGGCATAATACAGAGGGCTCTTGAAAGCTGTGTCTAATCTGTTGATCTCCTCAGGTCGGGCTAGTATTTCTCTCTCTAGATCTCGGTCATTCACGTTGCAAACGATTTTGTGAAGCTCTCCGAAGCCAGCCTTTGCTAGGTATTCGTCCCATTCTATCATTGGCAGCTGTTCGATCCAGGGCAGCAAAGGTCTTTTGGTTCTGCTCAGGGAGGCGTGTGTAATCATATGTCTCAACCATACAGCTACAACGTCCCTGTCACCAGCAATGTCTCAGTGGCTACCTTTTGGTGTTCAGAAGCTGGGTGGCTTACTCTCCCAAAACATCTACTTGGAAACGGAAGTCCGCGCCCATCTGGAACAGACATACTATCAGTTGGGTTTTTCGGAAAAAGATAGCTTTCTATGCTCAGAACTCATCAGTAAGAACCTCCCACGAAGCAGGAGATTGTATAGGTCTACATACAAATAGAAGGGAATTCCCAACACCAATAAAATCATTTGGCGTACAAAGTCTCTCAGCTAAACAACACTGCAACGTGTCAAGGTCACCGAACAAAATTGCCTTACAAGCCGGAGAATCCACATATTCCGTCATCTCCATATAGCGTGGAACTTTGATTAGGAGTTCTGGGCCATATAGTGGCGATGTTGTGAGCCAAATCGATACAATGCGGGTAACAAACCATGTCGGCAGGAAGTAGTTTATCCTGATAGAAGATAACGTTGACTGGTTGCAAGCATGAACACTACAACTGCTCCAAGGCATTGAGATGCCGGCAAATGACATTGATCCGAAACCCAACAGCCTGGACGGTCTTGGCTTCGCAAAGTAAGTTCTGGTCCTGTGGCAACTGCAAGGGCATCGGCCTTGACAGCTTCTGGTGTATCGAATCCCGTTGAGGCTGATCGTAGGCGTCGAGCGCGGCCGACTCTGCGGACACGGGTTTACCAATGCAGCGCTCTTCTGCGGTTCTGCCGAGATACGTCTCATACTTGGAATCGGTTCAATCGAGGCCTGTTGGAAGTTCTCGAACTGACGGGCTAGTGCTCGTTGTGTTGATTGAGACTCTTCAAGCTTCTGGTACAGCTGGTTGAAAGCAGCAGCAAGCTGTGGATGTGCAGCGGTAGTATCAAGAGGAGGCTGTTCAGATGCGGTTTGCTGAGAGTGGACAGAGATCTGCTGAAGCATCGAGCTAGTCTGGCAATCAGCACTCTATGTCAGGGGTCTGAGTCACCTTCTCATGAAAGCAGGGAGTCGCACGAGTTGTGAGTACTGATCAACAGCGTCAGATCATTCCGAATTCGATCCAACTTTCCTCGAATTCTCTCAACATCACCCCGCCTCTTCGCCCATTGCAAGCGGTCAACTTTACGATCTTCGCCAGCTTCAGTCAGCGTGTATTGGATCAACACATCCAGCTCGGCCAGCCTTTTTCGGCCAGCAGCAAGCAAGGTTTCCATTGCAGGAGTAGCCGCCTGGCAATGGGACGTAGCATTGTTAACGGTCTCTAGGACTAGCTCCAGCCGCGAGATATCATCCAGTAGATCATCAAGGCCCTCGGGTGCCCCTTTCAGGACTTTCAGCAAGCGCAAGCCTTTCCCAACTTCGCCAGCAGCTCCAACCACCGTAAGAACCGACGCAGTGATAGATAAGGGATCAGCCATGATGCCCGATCGAGACGCGCTATCAGCAAAAACAGGGATACCTGATCTAGAGCATTCCGGATTTCTTGTGGTCGAAATCGAGAACTCGATGCGCCAGGTTTTGCGGGAAGATTTAGGATGATGGAAGTCCGTCGAAGTCTGCCTTCAGCCTGACCGTGTATCAGCTTTTGCGCTAATCATGCATCCCACCTTTAGTGCATCCAGATCGAGCTGGCTCATTGGCCACGTTCCCGGCCTATCAAGATCCTGGATCAGCTTGTAGCTATGAGTGTTACGGCTTTATGGAATGACCCTGAAGATGTGTTCTGTCCCCCACAACTTCGTACATGCCATTGTGATGATGTACAGCTACTACGGCTCAGCGCTTTGCTCAACGGTGAGAATGGCCTGAGAAGGACAGCGTTTGGAGCACAACGTGTATTCAGCATGAATGAACTCAGGCGAGACGACAATATCGAACGCAGGAAACATTACTGTCGTTGAGTAGAACCGTACAATAATGAACACCATAAATCGCCATACTCAAGTCGTCAATCCTTTCAAGCAAGGATAGCAAATACAGCCTTGTAGAAGCAAAAAGTACTGAAATCACATCATCAATTGATGGTCCGTTTACCCAAGATATCATCGTCGTTCGTGCTGCCGTCCTGTCCACCAGCAAAGTTCACTAGGGACTTTACCCCAACAGCCCCCTAACTAAAATTCCAGCTCCGTGGTGATTGTTACTGTAAGTCCTATCATATGGCGGCCTGTAATACGCATCATTGGGGGAAAATCCCATCGTAGACGGCGCAGATCTCTGGGTCGGGCTGGGCATCATGTTATACTGATCAGTCTGATCATGCGTCCTTTTCTTCCTACAAGGGAACCACCAGGCCAAAAGGGCCACCAGGATCGATCCTACAGGCAGTCCTACACCCAAAGCTATTTGGCCATTCTGACTTAAGCCTGAGCCTGAGCCTGTGCCTGAGCCTGAGCCTGAGCCTGTGCCTGTGCCTGAGCCTGTGCCTGTGCCGCTGCTGCCGTTCCCACCGCTGTTACTACTCGATTGTGATGTGGATGAGGAGGCTGGAGCCGAGGTGGTGGTGGCGTCGTTTGAAGAGGGAGTGGTCTGCGCGGGTGTATTACCGGACGAAGCAGTAGGCGCTGTATCCCCCGCGACCGGCATGCTCGACGACCCTGCGGAAACAGTCGAAGTAGCCGTTGCA
This sequence comes from Stereocaulon alpinum, assembly GCA_018257865.1. Lineage (NCBI taxonomy): Eukaryota > Fungi > Ascomycota > Lecanoromycetes > Lecanorales > Stereocaulaceae > Stereocaulon > Stereocaulon alpinum. The sequence goes on along the minus strand of JAEUBA010000056.1, from coordinate 39,041 downwards.
CTTCCCCCTCCAGCGGCTTTGTTACACGTGAACATGATGGCGGAAACGCCATTAGGGCCGTCGAAGTAGCAGTTGTTGTACTGAAGGTCGCCGCTCACAACGTTTGCGCAAGAGGTATCTCGATACATGACAAACGTGGCATCGCCGGAGGTGCAGGGAGGGAGAGTTTTGACAGCAATGCCAAGTGCGCCGGTGGTAACCAGGCAGGTATTAAGAGGAACATTGACGGAAGGATTGATGATGCTCGCTTGCATACATTCTTCGTCGAGGAAGAGAGCGAGTGTTCCGGGGGCACTTGCGAGAGATATATGGGGGAGATGGTAGAAGATAATGTATAGGGAGAGAAGGAATGCAAAGGCCATGGTGGAGCAGACGAGAAGAGGGGCACGAGTCTTCGGGTGGGACAGCCCTGGATAAGAAGTCGACGGAGCATATGATATATGGGATTGCAGAAGAGAGTAAACATCATGCCGTGCGCTGCACGATGCAGGAGGCACAGCGAATTGGACTGCACCTTTTGGCCCCCAGCGCTTAGAGCACTGTTCGAGACTTTGCAGATTCCAGGAACAGCAGGAGCTTATTCTCAGCTCTTTCTAGATCTGTATTAAGCTTACATGACACTGCGCTACTTTTGTAATAATAGCAGTACGTAAGATGCTTTCGAAGACTTGAGCTCTAGAGCGCAGCTTGGTTGTTGGATAAGCGGTAAATCATGCAGGACATGCAAAGCTGACTCGCCTGAGGGTGTAGGATAGGAAGCGCATCAGCGAAAGCACTAATGGAGACCTATGGCTACTCAATTCAGAGGACATTCGTACAGACCGTAAAGAGGTGGGTGAGGAGAACGAAGAAGGATGTACCGGCGAACGCCATTTGGGAAGATTGCCAAGCCGATATGCGAAATAAGGCGCTTGTATTATTGGCCGTTCTATATATTCTTAGCGCTAGTTGCAAATTGCGATGTCCCTTCATTTCAACAAATTGACATTGGGCATGAGAAATGCGTGTCTTGAAAGCTTTCCAGGCGGTTGTGTAAGCTATTTATACATTCAGATAGCGAATTTTCCGAGTGGTGATCTCCTCGTCCGTAAAACTGTCAATCTCCAAACCCTGAGACCAGTCACATATCTTCCAGCTTCATCCCCAGTACAAAGATCCACCTAGAGCCCCCATAAAAACCCCCATGACAGCATGGGCCGCAGCCTTACCCTCATTTGCTGTATATGCAGCACAGATCGATGCATCAGCCATCGCAGCCACAACGCCTGACAATCACAGCACTCCAGCAGCCTTCCCCTGACCAGTGTAGAGCAACGTAAGCATGGTAAGGCCAGAAGAAGAATTTCGTGCTCCAACAAAAGAGACAAAGGGCAGAGCAAGAGAGGAAGTAGACGTGACAGGAATGCCCAGAGTATCCGCTATCGGGTCGGTGAGACAGTAAATTCCGCCACCAACACCAAATAGACGAACTAGGCTCGCGAGCGGAGTATGCAGGCTATGAAGACGAAGGGAAGAGATATCCATGGTGGAAGGTTGGGGTCCAAGGAGCGGAAGTACGAGGCGTAGCAGACTGATAAAAAGCGATAAGGCTTGATTGATGTGGTTATAGTAATTGCACATGGTAAACCAGGTTCAGGTTTAAATAAGGCCTGAAGGTTTCTTTGTCGTTCTGAAAAAGAATGAAGGTCCGAGATCACAATGTTTGGGGTACACAGTGTAATGTAGGTTGTTTGCCCTATGAACAGCCGTAGTAAAGATCGGCATGCATGGGGGCTGACCCGCCGGCTGACTGAACCACCCTGTTCCTTCCATCGCTTGCCACTCGTTGCCTTGTCGAGTCAACCATCGCAGGGCATTGCCTTTCCTCAAGCAAAGATCTATGCACGTTATCAAGGAGCTGTCATGAGTTCAGCAGTCAACACTTGACAGTGACTGTCCTTTAATTTTTCGGAAGCCCAGATAGTCGCATTCAAGCTAACATGTCCTTCGGCTTCGCCATTGGCGACTTCATTGCCGCGGGCGAGCTCGCCGTGGTAGGTACTCTTGTTGCAGTTGCCGTAGGGCATCGTTGACCATACTCAATAGAAGCTATATCGTGACTGCTACATGGTGGCTCGAGGCGTTCCGCAGGAGTTCCAACTGCTCCTAGCAGAGGTCTCGACTCTGAGCCATTCCCTAGCCATCCTCCAAGAAGAGGTTAAGAACCCTACTTCGACGCTCGTACTGGCAGGCGAGGATCGTGTGCGGATGGTGAACGAGATGGTCGCCCGTATCAGTGAAACATTAAAGCGCCTTCAGAAGGTAGCCAGCAAGTACGGGGTCCTTGAATCAAGCTCGAAACGGAAACGCATTTGGGCCAAGCTCAAGTGGTCTTCGGAATTGTCCAGCATAGATGCACTGAGGAATAAAGTCGGTGCTCTCTCCTTCTGAGTTTACCCTGCGATCGCGCCTGATGTGGATCTAATGCAAGTTAGATCATCTACCATAATACTGTGATGAATTTACTTCTGACCTCTGTCGGCAAGTATGTGCTCTACGTATCGTGACCGTGTCATATGTTGAATATTGGTCTAGTTCCTCCCTCCAGCGTATCGAATCGATCAATGCAAAGTTGGAGGAAGACGTTAAATTCATCAAATCCTTTATCTTCAGCAATCAAGGCACGGAACATTCCCAGATGCTCTCACTCTCGGCTGTGGACGACGAACAAACCAGGATCTCTCTGTATACTGCCTTCATCAGGAATGCCGAAGTTTTTCAACCATGGAACACAATAGGTCTAGATCAATGGATGGATGCAGGACGCTGGTGGTTACTACGCTCCCAGATGAAGCTCTACAGCATATCCAAAACCAAACAAAGTGTCCCGTCAGAGGGCTATGTCAATCTTATCAAGGCTTCCTGGATAGTGGTAGACATCATCGCCTACCACCCACAGGTTTCTTTGCTGGCTGCAAGTAAATTTGCAGAAGTGCAACTATTGACCGCAGAGTTAAAGAATCAATTCACTAGATTGGAGTCTTTGCAGTCGATCTTTCCGGACTTGAGCGATCTGGAAGGCCAAGATTTACGAATATGGGAGAGAGGGAAGAAAGGGCTCATAGTACGGGCCCACAAAGGGCCTCGAAGCCGTCACGCTTGGACAGTCGAGGGAGAAGAGCAGATACTGTTCCAGCGATACGCAACCTGTAGATTGCGCACGCTTGCAGAAGCCTTACCATCCATGCTACTGTTGCTCGTGCGCAAAGACGCCAAAGCCGCACGACTACTGGCTCAAGATCAGAATGGCTCTGTCATATTGACAATTGAAGTTCAGAAACTAGCATACTCTCAGCTTGAGGATCTTACCTCCGTAACGTTAAATGGTGAACAGGTCACCTTTCCGATGGCTCAAGATGCACAAGATGTATGTGCCATGCTTGAAGCTACACAATTCTATGTCTTCGAACAAGTAGTAAATTGTCCAAATCTGGATAGTCTCAAAGCCTACATACTATTGACTGCTATCAAGAACGAAGCTCGAGGCACCGTGGAGCGTATGCTTCCTCAATTATCCGAGCTCTACGCCGGCAATGCCAATAATGGAGAAGAGGAAGTTCTGCCCATTGCGGTTTCTTTGGCAACCCAGATCATAAGTCAAGGATTCGTTAAGCAGACCCACAGTTTATTCGGACGGCCTTGGCATGCGACGTCGTTATTTTGCTGGGCAATAGAATGCGGGCATACCTCACTAGTAAAGGCATTACTAAAAGATCATGACAGTATTCTATCTTCCTTGGGCGGTTTGACTCCATTGGGAGTAGCTTCAGGAGGTGGGAACAGGGAGATCGTTCAGCTTTTCCTTGATCGTGGGTTTCAAGTCCAATTCTCAGACAAGAATGGGCTCTTTCCACTTCATTGGGCCGTCGAAGGACGAAATGATAATATCGTAAAGCTCCTACTCAAGGCCGGTGCTGACCTCGATGCACAGAACAGTGAAGGAGAGACTGCATTACATCTTGCAACGCATGCAGGCGATATGGGCAAATACCGAGAACCAATTGATCACAGTCACACGCAGAACGGGACAGGACTCCAATCTACGGCTAGTGCGAGTACTGAGCGTATTGTTGAGTTTCTGTTGGCCAATGGCGCAGAAGTTGATATAAAGAACGAGAAGGGTGAGACTGCCCTTATCAAGGCCTCGAGGAGCGGGTACACGAGCATTGTGAAAGAGCTCATCGACTATGGCTCGAACATTCGTGCGGAGAACAACGGCGGCAACACCGCGTTACTGGTAGCCATCGAAAATCAACAAGAAGCGGTGATAGGGATTTTGATCGATGCAGGAAGGTCTGTTCTTACTCTCAGGATGAACTTGGCACACAGAACTATCTTGGCCGGAATGTCCGCGGCAGTTACTCATACAATTCTGGCGATGACATACGCTGCTCAATATGACTCCGAGAGGGTGCTTCGTCAAGCAGCAGATCGCGGTCACGAGGGCGCGAAGGCACTTTTGTATAGTAAAGGGGCTGAAGGAAGTGCCGACGCCCTTGGAGCTTCTACCCAGTTCGCGCGGGTGAAAGCTGTCTTGATCAAGTTCTTCTCTTCGCAGCCAGCATTCAATCTTACATTAAAAGACGCAGAGGTCAAGAGGGCAGAGGTACGGATAAGGATGGAATGTTGTGGAACACGAAGCTCTGTTTTGTGGCTGCAGTCTTACCATGCCTACATCGAAGTGCCAGGAGATGCTGCCTCTAGAGGGTTAATCTCGAAGAACTGCGGCAAAAGGCTACATTTCTCGTGTCCATGTAATACTCCCACAAATACTCCCGCACATCTAAGATTGGTAGAGTCTTTAGACTTTACATTCTTTGTCTTCCATAAAGAAGAATCTCTTAATTTCTTCATCTCTTGTCCAACAGACTTTGTAGAACTCGAGATTTTCGGTGGAGAAGCGAGAAAGTTGAAAAGTCACGTTGGCCCATTGGATCCAAGTGATGGCTATAGATATATATTTCGGGCCAAGGACATGCAGCTGCACTCGAACCCAAGCACCAACCAACCACCATCAAGCCATTCTCTGAAAGCGCAACAACCACCTACGGAGAATCGAAGGTTTCGGAAAGCATACAAGAAATCGACTGATCAACCATTGATCAAGTCCACCAGCATCACACTCAGTCGGGGGACCAGCAACCGAGCTATCAGACCTTCTCCATTCCGAGACACCTAGCCCCAATATCGATTACAGCATACACTCGTCCAACCACATGTCTGAAAAGTACTTTGACCAACAACACCACCACCTCCCCACCCAAACGACCCTCAGCTCCCACAAAAGGACTTCCATTTCCTCCACACACGACTCTCCAAGCAAAACACACCCAATTATCCCCAACGAATCACTGGCTTCGCAAATATACCGACCATCCGCCTACAGTAAGCCAAGGGCACGAACTTATCAAAAGACTTCAGACGATTATACACTAAACTTCCTCGGCCAGGAATATTCATACGAGCAATACGTTACATATGGATCTCGAAAGAGGGGAGGGAAAATGGGGGTGGGAGAGGGTGGGGTTTGGTTGCTATGATAGATACGAGTATTGGAAGGGGCATGTTGTTGAATAGGTTTGGTATTGGATGATGACGCGTGTTGGCGATAGGGATTGCATTTGAGGAAGAGAGCTTTGAGACGGGGTGAGATGTGGGAAGAGCAGATATGCACTGTTTGGTCACTTAGGTATGAGGGGGGAGGGAGGTGGTAGACTAGGGTGTTGGGGAGTAGGGGTTTTGCTTTAAGGAGAGTTTGTGGTATGATGTTCATGAGGGAAAGGGCAGTATAGGAGCAAAGGTAGTATCGTCTAAAGCTCTTCTTCGGTCTAGAAGCGATGAGTATCCAGGAATAGTCAACAACCCCACTTCCATCCAAACTACGAACTACTCCCTCAAAAACTCCTCAATCCTCCCACTCATCCACCTCGTATCCTCCCCGCAACCCCCACCCCCCGCAACATGTCCCCAAACACTCTCAATAACCGCCAGCACCCCGCGTCTCAAAAACCCCACCTCAACCTCACTATCCGCCACCAAAAAATACTGATCAGTCCGACACGGCATAACCAGCACCCTGGCCTCAATACCCCTTAACGCCTTCTCATAATCGCCATCATCTCTCGTAATACCAATATCGCCAGCCTGCCACATACGCGCTAAGATAAGCACGTCTTCTGCGTCCCATTCTTCGAAAGCGGGCTCGGAGTCGTGGCTTATGTAGTCTTCTATACTTTTATAACCGAGGGATTTCTCCCAATGGCGCTCGCGGTACCAGGCGCCGCTTGTGAGCCAGGCGCAGTAGGCTCTGCTGAAGGCGCGGAGGCCACGGAGGGGTATTGTGCCGGTGGTTTTGTAGGCGCCGTCTTGGTAGTCTATGCTGTTTAGCAGGGCTGCTTTGGGGCCTTCGAGGAAGGTGTAGTTGTGGCCGCTTGTGCGGGCTGAGCCGCAGATTATGATTGCGTTTTTGACGAAGTGGGGGTACATGGCTGCCCAGTAGTATGCTTGTTGGCCGCCCATTGAGAAGCCTAGGATGAGGTCTAGTGAGGTTATGTGGAGGTGTTTTGTTAGGAGGTCGTGTTGGGCGTTTATGCAGTCGCGGTAGTCGAGGGTTTTGGGGAAATCGGGGGTGTTGGAGGGAGAGGAGGATTCGCCGTTGCCGAGCATGGCGACGACGATGACGTGGTGGGAGGAGAGGGCTGCATTTTCTTCTGTGAAGGTGAGGGTTGTATTGATTTTGCCGCCGTAGCAGGTTGGTATGCAGGCTATTTTGTGTGCTGAAGGGTTGTAGGAGCGGTAGGCGACCTTGATGGGGAGGGTTTCGCCACTGATAAAGGTAAATGAGGGGATATGGTAGTGTTGTATATCTGCGTCGGCAGGTCCTCGGGCCATGTTCAATGCTTGGCTGGCGGTGTTGGAACGCCCTGGAAGTTTGTATAATCCTAAGACATCCCTATTCACCTCTCGCTTGAAGCTCTACGGCTTGAATTCAAGACCCCGCAGTGATTGACATCATTACCTTCTGATTGGTCAATGTATTTGGTCACGTGAGCTAGGCCACAAATTTGAGAAGCATTCTTTCAGCAGTTGGCAGGTATGTTGGAGCACTTCTGACTCTCAATAATGAAGACATGAATCTTCATGCACTTTTTGGGACTAGGAATCCTCCAGAAATCTTAAACGGACTAGATTCGTGCATATAACGTCGACTTGAGAACTTGAGAACGTTTCTCATATGACTGCCGAAGCAAGCAGCTTCAAGTTCTAAACAACTTTCGAGTGAGCCTAGTCGTTGTGTTCACATAATCCGAGCCAAGAGGTAGAGGTTTGGAATCAATATAGCGTTCGTCTAGGTAATATATCGTTAGACATCTTTGAATTTTCAATCTTAAGTACGAATTATGCATGATTTCTGGATACAGCATTTTAGAGGTAGGCCGTTGACTCCAATGGGAACACGCCCAGTGACCTCCTCCAGGTAAGAGATAAACTCCGGGACGAGGACCACCTCCATTAGACCGAAAATCAAGTGTTTGATGTGGAAAGAGCACTTCATAGGGAACATGGCCAAAGGTTGGAAATACTCACGAGTAATTGCAGAGCTCCCACCATGGGTAGCATCAGTCCAGCCGATACCAATTTTCCTGGCAATTGGCACTGCAGACAACGTTCGGCATATGCGATCGATACCGGCCTTCAAGTCTTGCGGCGGAATGTGTGTGTAGGTGCTTTCTCTCCCAGGAGTATCGTAGAAAGCATAGTGGATGTTGATGTGGGTTGATTGAAGCATGCACGGTAAAAGCTATAGAGCGTCGAGAGCGGGTCTCTGTTTTGACTGTCGAAAGCGCAAAATTGATGGCTTGACCAGAACTTCCCAAGGGTGTTTTGAATCACCAGCAAAGACTCTTCGTGCCTCACAACTAGTCTGTTGGCTGACGCGGAGAATTGAAGCATGATAGCCGAATGGCGGTTGAGCCTCAAAATGACAACGACGATGGTGATAAGTCGTTGAAGTGGGGGTGGGGAGAATAAGGCCATTGAAAATTTGAAGGCGTATCTCCAGAGGCAGGTCAAGGAAGCCTGGCATGGTGATTGTAAGGGATCGATTGGAAGGATGACGTTTGGTAGGATTCTCGGCGGACCCGAGAGTTTGGTGCCGAGTCTGCAAGATGACGAATTCAAGGGGACGCCGTGAGTGTGTATGATTAAGGGTGTGCAGAAAGCAAGCATTTCCCTATTAGGATAGGCGATGCGCCTTGGCTAACACCAGTGGTAGATCTTGGGGAGGATAGTCGGTGTACGTGTGTAGTTCAATGCGAGTGTTGGGTGATTAATGGCAAGGTGTTTCGGTAGCGAGGGTAGGTGTAATTAGGGTACGTGGGTTTGTTAGGGTTAGTGTATTAGCGTATATGTACATACGTATTCCGGCTTTCTCCAGGTGGAGGGCGGACTTCTGGGAACCTGGGAAGGAATCTAGGGCTGACCCATGACGATCTCCCGGCGGACTAAATTGACTGCCGGGTCTGGTCTCTGTTGGTCTCCTCGGGTCGTGATTCTACCATATGGAGCTAAGCCAATCAAACCCGAAAGGCTTACGGGCACCTGTCTAGGCTGTCTTGCGCGCCAATTCCAGTCCTGGAAGGATTTCTTGTACATATACGCACCTGATCCCAGCGTGTATGCACTTTTCATCTCATCCTGAAATTGCTATGACCTCCTATTGCCCTGCCCGATCCCTACCCTCAAAGCTCTTGACATCGCTCGAGCCATCTGCTTGCGCACGGTCTGCCAAATGATCGTGACGAGACTCGGCCTTGACTATCGACGCTTACGGCAACTACCGTGTCTTGCCTGCGAGGCTGCTTCTCAGAGGAGAACCAGAGAGTGAGGAGTCGCTAAAGGCGCTTTCACCCTCAGAGGAGAAGAGCAGGGTCATCCTGGAAGAGAACTACAATGTCACAGAGGTGCGGCATCGGACTACGGCCCCAGAGCACATGACCTCGACTGACCGCCATTCGCAAGAAGGGAGTACCATATTGTGGTGCTAGGAGCTGGCACGTCTTCTGTACACCCTTTCCCGAGATAGTCGCTGATCTCAAGCTGTACAGGTGGTGTGGGAAAGAGCTGTCTCACAGGTTGGCCTTTCCGTAACGACGACGAACTGCCCAGTAGCAATTCGCTCACACATCATCAGCGCAATTCGTACAAAATGTGTGGATAGAAAGCTATGATCCTACAATCGAAGATTCATACCGGAAGCAGATCGAAGTTGATGTGGGTTACGGCGACCTCCGCCTTTGGACCCGGGACGTGTTTGCTAACACGGTCTAGGGCCGTCACTGTATATTAGAGATGTACGAATGTTCAAGCACAGATGGCGACATGACGCTAATAGATCTTCAGATTGGATACCGCTGGGACGGAACAGTTCAGTAAGTGCCTACTGTTGACGATTGCTGCTCGCTTGCGCACCCTGCTGATCGGCATTTAGCGGCGATGAGGTACCAAACGCTCCCTCCGACTTCCTAATGAACCCTCCTGATGGGAACCCCTCCAGAGAACTTTACATGAAATCCGGCCAAGGCTTCCTCTTAGTCTTCAGCATAACATCCCTCTCCTCCCTAACCGAGCTCCACGAACTCCGCGACCAAATCGTCCGAATCAAGGATGACCCTCTAATACCTCTTGTTATTGTTGGTAACAAATCGGATCTTGAAGAAGACCGCGCTGTCTCGCGTTCCCGTGCCTTTGGCGTCTCACAATCATGGAACAATGCCCCCTATTATGAAACATCAGCAAGAAGAAGAAATAACGTTGATGAGGCGTTTGTGGATCTGTGCAGGCAAATCATCAGAAAAGATGTGGCAACGCGACAGATCAGGGAAATGGAGAGAGGCGAGAGAGTGAACAGACCAGGGAGACGGAAACAACCGGCGAAAAAGAGGTTGATGGTGCATACGGGGAAGCAAAGGTGTAACATCCTCTAATGCCCTGATGCTTAAGAGATGGGAAAGATGGGACATGGTATGTGATTTACATGGAGCGCAAAGCGACGGCGCATTGGGACTACTACCATTACCGGAACAGTATCTGAGCAATCGCGTTGATAGCTCTACCATAGATTTAATTTCTAGTATCGAGTCAAATAGCGCCACTGCTCCCACGGGAATCAGACCGAAGTGAGGCCTTTACGAACATGACTACCACTCAACGAGTCGCCTGCTTCCCTTATGCATTTGTACAGCAGACAACGAAGCTTTTCGAAGTCTCATTAACCCAGCCACGCATTGCCTGTTCCACGTCAAGTAATCGCTAGTGAAACGAAATGAGCATGGATCTCCATGGCCTCGAACTCTCTAACAGTTCAACTGCATTGCCTCCAAGGTCCAACCACATTCAAAGCCTAGATCAAATCCAGCGAATAGCGTCTGCATTATCGTTCACGCTCCGCAAAACCTCGCTCTTCGTCGGAGATTAGTAGAACAGCTTACGCGATGGCTCCACAATTAGCCAAAATCCCTACTTCTACTACCTATCACCGCTTTTCCCCTCAACTCACCATCCCCTCCAGCTCCCCCAACGTCATCCCCAAGGCCCCCCTGTGCCCTCTTTCCCCCCCTCCAGCCCACACACTCCGCACTACCAATCTCTAACCCCCCATTGAACGCTATCAGAAACAGCATTGCCGACCTATATGACATTAGCTCCGTAGAAGCGGTATCCTAAATTGACTGTAGGGGGCCTGGTGATGTGAAGGAGGTGGGATGGTGGGGAGAGGAGGCCATGGCGAGGGAGTTGTGCTGGAGATCGGGGATGGCACCGGATGGGGAAATAAGGCTGCGTGGGGCGACTTTGAGTGCCGAGACGAGGGTGGAAGGATACATTGTGGACGGTTCTGCTAGGAAGTTTGATTGATGGGAGATGATTTGGACATGAGAAAGTGCTTTGCGCGGAGATAGCGGAGTTAAGATGACAGGATATATAGTATGGGACTGTTGCCAGACATTATCCATTTCACTTGAAGTACCTTGTATCAAAATTTGATACTGCCAGCTACCCCGGTCACCGAATCAAGGGGTACAATAGGGGTGCATATAAGAGGCGCTGCCCCAAATCTTTGTGAAAGCAATCCATCGGACCTTCATGTCTCAACTCCTTACATCCATTTCGACAGGTATCTTGTCGATACGCTTAGACTGCGGGTTCCATGCAGGAGACCTATGGATCGTGTGCTACCAACGTGAGTTATACACGTTGAAGCGTGACCCTGCCAGAGCTCGGCAAGGTAAATGACTAACGGACGGCAATCCTTCACTTTCAAGATGTGATATCATAATAACACTGTCCTCCATGCGACTTTCTCTCATCATTTACTGTCATATACGAGGATCGTTCCAGTTTCTACTAAAAACCTCTCCTATCTCAGTTCCTCTTGCTTAAAGGGAAGGTCCATTGTCTATTCCATGAGGATGTCCTGGCTTTCTGCCATCTTGCTGCCCGTGCTCATCTATCTCCTATGGTTAACTCATTCACTCTACAGAAACTACGTCAAAGCCTGCACCCTCAATGTCCCTGTCATCATCAGTCCGATAGCCCCTAATAATCCCCTATGGATCTTTATCCACCAGTATCTCAAACCATATCTCAAGTCATCTCCATTGGACATAACAGGCTTCACGCGATACATCTACTACGGGTGGGCCTACGATGACAAGTACCGCACCCACGAGAAACTTGGACCTGCATTCGTGGTCGTCAATCCCAGCACAGTCGAGTTGTACATTGCGAATGGCGAAGCAGTTGATTCAATCTTTACAAGAGCAAAGGATTTCCCAAAACCAGTCGCGTTGTATAAACCTGTTGAAATCTACGGCCAGAATGTCGCTACAGTAGTAGGGGCAGACTGGCAACGCCATCGGAAGATGACCGCCCCGTCTTTCAATGAACGAAATAGCGGTCTCGTGTGGAATGGAGCTATACGACAAGCTAGGAATATGCTCACAGAGTGGTCATTGTGCAATAAGAACGGCACCACCAGTACTATCAACGGTACCATAACATTGGCCCTCTACGTCCTTACTTCTGTCGGTTTCGGGATCTCCTACTCCTTCAAGCTTGGCTCTTCGAGTCTTTCCCCCGGCCACACCCTGGCCTATCGTGATGCTCTAGCGGGCCTCACCAACAACATAATTCCCGTCTTCATATTCCCATACGGCTTTTTCACCTTGCCCTACATGCCAGCTAAGGTCCGTCGCATCGGCACCTACCTTACGGAATACAAAGCCTACATGGCAGAAATGGTCGTCCGAGAACGCGAACTCATCGATGAACGCGAGCCCGGTACAGGAAATCTCATTTCCTCCCTCGTCCGCGCCTCAGACCAAGCGAACGGATACGCCCTCACAGAAAGCGAGATATTTGGCAACATGTTCTTCTACAGTCTTGCGGGCCACGAGTCCACAGCCAACACCATCGCATTCGCAATCCACCTCCTAGCGGTCTACCCAAGCTATCAAGATTGGTACGTACGCTTCGAGTAGTTGTTTTCCTATCAGACCATCCTTCGTTTCCCCCGGGGTAGTTCGCAAATACAACTCGAGCTTGAACTCCCAATCATGCGTTTTAACCCTGTTTCACATCCGGAAAAAGCAATGCTAAGCCTACGACATACCTAGGCTCCACTCCGAAATCACCCACGTCCTCTCCTCCCAAGAAACCCCCAACTACGAGACCAGCTACCCACGCCTAAAACGCTGCCTAGCAACTATGAACGAAACCCTCCGCCTCTGGGGCCCCATCGCCAACCACCCTAAATGGACGGACCGCACCCCTCAACTCCTCACCATCGCCGGCAAAGAACACCTCATACCCGCCGACGTCTACGTCAATATAAACCAGACAGCAGTCCACACGCTGCCGAAATACTGGGGCAATGATAGCCTACAGTGGTTACCTGATCGCTGGATCGCTCCATCGCCCTCCACCTCCAACTCCAGCACCACTTTCGACAGCGAGGTACTAAAAGACCCACCAGGCGGCAAAGGAACATTCATCCCCTTCGCCGACGGCGCACGGGGTTGCGTCGGCCAGAGATTCTCGCAGGTGGAGTTCGTGGCTGTACTTGCGACCTTGTTCCGCGAATACAAGGTGCGGCCGAAGGCGTTGGATGGGGAGAGTATGGAGGAGGCAAGGAAGAGGGTGTGGGAGTATGTGCTTGATGTGCAGCCGAAAATTACGATCCAGTTGAAGAAGAGTACAGCGGCGGGGTTTGGGCTTGTTTGGGAGAGGCGATGAATACCTTAGTCAGGTAGGCTTACTTACTCAAGATACGTAGGACAAGGCGCTGTGGATGAGGAGGATGAACTTGACATGAGAAGCTCTGATACGATTTGCCTACCGAAGTGGCATGTCTGTAGCTCAATAAAAGCCCTCAAATATACACTTGCGCCTTCGAAAGAGCTATCACCAACCTAAAACCTTGGTCCTAAGCCCCTCCATCTACACATCCTAACTCTCAACAACCTCAAATCAACATTTCCGACCGGACTTGGATCCTTCATTGAACACATCTGCTTCTACAACCCATCTCAACTTCCAACTACACCCTCAAGACTCACAAAGTAGCCAGAAAGATCCATATCTCAGCGCTGATCGAGCGTACACATACACAGAAAACGCTCACAAGGACCTGGAATATAGCTGATTATAACCTCTGCGAGCGTGGAGGGCGCTGAATGTTAGGGTAGTGGAGTTCGGAATTGGGGAGTTGGATGGATATGAGATTGGTGAGGATGTAGAATGTCAGGATAGTGGAGTTGGGAATGGGGTAGTTGGAGGAAGTTGAGCTTGGTGAGGATATAGAATGTCAGTTTTTTGGAGTTGCGTATGGGTTAGTTGAAGTGATTTAAGAATGTCGAATATACTGGATGGGGGTGGGGATAAGCTCAGTATGGCTTTGTTAGATGGAAGGGGTAGGTGTTGATTGACTCTTTCGTAGTTTGGTAAGTGCAAGAGCTGGATATGTGTCAATTTGTAGAGTTTAGAGCTGTCAATTGACACATATCCAAATCTGACCGTTTTGACATTACTTGAGCATTATTCCTCGCATGTTGTACGACTGTGAAGTTTAAAGGTCCCGGATTGCGATGTCGTCATCCAATCATCATCCTTTGCTGCGGGCTTCATCTACTCAAAGTTCACATACACGACCCGATACAGATCTTATCATGGCTCTGAGGGTACAGGATAACATTTCTACAGTCCAGTGTTGCCTGCTGATCCTATGTTACAGACTCTCAATGCCAAGAATGCGGCGGCTCTGGACAAGGATCTCATGAGCGTAGGGGCATACTCCCTTGACCAATTGATGGAACTTGCGGGCTTGTCCGTGTCTCAAGCCGGTCAGCCGTGACCTATGTTAAAGCTTTCACCTTCGAGAACACTGATTGGGATGTTTCAGTCTACCGCGTACACCCACCAAGCAAAGGAAGGAAGATCCTTGTAGCATGTGGGCCGGGAAACAACGGTTTCAATTCCCTACCTGATGTCGTGATCGAAGATACTGATTCAATGCAGGTGGCGATGGACTTGTGGCGGCTCGTCATCTGTTTCACTACGGCTATCAACCGACTGTCTACTTTCCCAAGAAAACAGGGAATGAGCTATACGAGCGTTTGACTATACAGCTCAAGAACCTGGACATCCCCTTCACTGAAGACTTTCAAGACACGCTAAAGACTTCTAACCATGTCGTCGATGCCATATTCGGTAGACATGTCCGACCTCCCTTTCGCGATTTCAGAGCTCACCCTCAGCAGGCTTCAGCTTCTCCGGTGAAGTCCGAGACCCGTTCAAAGAAGTTATTTCTGCCATGGAGAACACCACAGTTCCAGTACTGTCAGTTGATGCACCATCGTCTTGGAGCATCGAAGATGGTCCACCAGAATCTGGTCCAGGCGCTAAGTTCATGCCTGCAACTTTGATCAGTCTGACGGCACCCAAACCCCTGGTCAAACACTTCACAGGCACTCATTTCGTTGGTGGAAGGTAAGCATTCAATTGATTCCGGTTGTTGTTCGCCTTCTCGAACGAAAGCTCATCACTTAGTAGGTTTCTTCCTCCATCAGTGGCAGAGAAGTATAATCTGGATCTCCCAGATTACAAAGGAGTGGATCAGGTGGTGGAAGTCGGTGTCAGTAAGTAAAAAGATAGAGGGATGGTTCGGGGGATGGCAGAGCGCCGGGTGCGTGTATATTGAGCACAAGAATGGCCTTGAACCCGAGAAGGAAGACCTCATCAAACTTGCTGCATGGTCCATTTGCGGTGCTGATCTGTTCGTGTTCAGACGAACTTGCTGGGTATCGGCTCTAGATGAGCTAATTGCCGCAAATCAATCTTCTCGACCACTCTTCCCTTCCGTCCTCCAGCTCACGTCTTCCTTGTTTAGCGGAGCAGTGGCAAGCTCGCCACCTATGATATCTCCATTCCTTCCATGCGTGAGTGAGAACCCATGAAAACACATCGAATAGTCATTAATTCATCAAAGGTTCTCACATTGTTCGATGTAGTGCTATTTATCAATGACAGAAGTATTGGCGTAATGAAGCAATCTATTTCCGGTACCTCCGTAGACCTTCCCTAGCGAGCCTAGCGAGCCTAGATAAGGCCCAGATATTTAGCCGGGGTTTAGGCAGTAGGGCTTATCGCCAAACCTTGCACAGGTTTTAACATTTCCGCT
Source organism: Stereocaulon alpinum (assembly GCA_018257865.1). Taxonomy (NCBI): domain Eukaryota; kingdom Fungi; phylum Ascomycota; class Lecanoromycetes; order Lecanorales; family Stereocaulaceae; genus Stereocaulon; species Stereocaulon alpinum. The sequence continues at coordinate 23,266 of JAEUBA010000056.1, read as the reverse complement.
TATTTCTACAATCCCAATGATCAGCAGCCAAGATACTAGGTAGTAAATACTTAGTCGGTGGTCAGTTTTCAACTCTGCACTGCATTCTCTAAATCAGTCCAGCATCTAACAACTCCTATCATGCAGGTTCTGGGCCTTCTCTTGGGCCTTCAAGCGAGTTTCGCGCGGGCCCAACTCGACAGCTACGATGTCCGCGAAGCGACTATCGAAGGCGTCCACAATGCCCTGTATGGAGGTCTCGCATCCTGCAGAGGGATCGTCGAGTCCTTCATCACTCGTATTGACACGTACAATCCAACTCTCAATGCCATCATCACGCTAAACCCCAATGCCCTCTCACTCGCAGACGAGAAAGACTTTGCCTTGGCTGCTGGCAATGGGACTGGAGCTCTCTTCTGCATTCCAGTCTTGTTGAAAGATAACTATGATACCAAAGATATGAACACGACTGGAGGATGCTTGGATCTTGCTGGCTCCCAACCATCAATCGATGCACCGGTGGTGAGTGCTTTTGAGAATGCTGGTGCTATCATACTTGGGAAGACCAACCTTTATGAATTAGCACTGGAGGGACTCAGTGTCTCTTCACTTGGTGGACAGACGCTGAATCCATACGACCATACCAGGACACCTGGTGGCAGCTCGTAAGCAAGTTCTTGACACATTCGCTTGTTTCTCTCTGTCTACATTCGGAAAATGACAATGTCTTGAAGGCAAGAAAGAGCCATGTCTTCTGAGCCACGTTCCGACATACAAGATCGTCTTTCAAAGGATGCCACTAATTCGTAGTGGTGCAGTGGAGGCACAGGAGCTGCCATCGCTGCCTCCTTCGCTGTATTCGGCACCGGCACAGATACGGTCAACTCACTGCGTAGTCCAGCAAGCGCAAACAGCTTATTCAGTGTTCGGCCCACCCGTGGTCTAATCTCCAGGACTGGCATCATGCCCGTGGCTTATACTCAGGATGCTGTCGGACCAATTGCTCGCAATGTGGACGACCTTGCGGTTGCTCTCACTGTCATGGCCAGTGTAGGCTATGATCCTGGTGACAATGTCACCGCTTTAATCCCAAGCAGCTCCGTAGGCCACGATTATTCGGCTGGACTATACGGTGGGGCTCTCCAAGGCATGCGTTTCGGCTTGATAGAAGGCTTTTTCAATCGCACTGCCAGTAGTAAGTTCACTTTCTAAGATCGCTATCTCCTAGATTCCCTACCACCGCCCGAAGCATATTGTTGGGCGCGAGATACACTCTGCAGGAGTCTTGGTACTCCATTCAATTTCCGGCTGGTTTCCAAGTGATAGTCCTGCTGAATTAAAGTCTTTGGCACAAGATCCATGCCTAAGCACCCAACTGTAGCCTGACTTTCGTATCGAACTCTGCATCTTAATTACCAATTTTCTCCTCTCAAGCGGTTACTGACCCTGAGGTTTGTAGATGAGACGAGTCCGGTCAACAAAGTCCTGGACGATACGGTCAATGCTCTTACAACTGCTGGTGCCACAGTCGTGCCCATCAACGAGAGCATATACAAATCCAGTGCTATTTCCAGTGCGTTTGACGTCCAGAAGTTTGAGTATCGTCAGGAGATGGATACTTACCTGTCTCGTCCGTCTCTCCATGGTGTTCATCCCTCTAATTTAGCCGAGTTGTACTCCAGCGGCAAATTCCTTGTCATTCCGAGCGAGTACTCCTATGTCAACACAGCTCTTGTGTCCTCTACCAATAACGTCACCTATGCACCTGTCAAGCTGGGGATCCAGAACCTCACCACTGCCCTAGAGAGCACTTTCAAGACCAACGCGCTAGATGCTCTCATCTATCCCGAGCAAGCCAATCTAGTCGTCAAGATCGGTTCCGCCTCGCAATCAGGTCGTAACGGTATCTTAGCCGCTCTCACTGGCTTCCCAGTCGTGACTGTCCCTGCTGGATTCTCCCCAAGCTCCACCGATGCACCACTCGGCGTGCCGATCGGTATGGAGATCTTGGGAATGCCGTGGACTGAGAGTAAGTTGTTGAATATTGCGAAGATGATCGCGGAGGTGAAGAGGGTAAGGAGAAGACCTTCGTCTACGGAGAAAGCCGTGGAGGCGCAAAGCTTTCAGGCTGTACCAGTCATTATACCTGATACAACAAATATTCCCAAAGCATATCCGGTTGGCGTCTTATAAGGCCTTTGTAAAGATTATCTAGCCTAGACTGCTCGGGTGTGTAACCATAACAATTATGAATGGTATTCGTTAATCTCGGCAAAGCCAAATACACTGAATCACTTCCTTGATCCAGTGAGAAGGGTATCAATCCATTCAACAAGTCTAGACTCCACTTAGTCCTGAGGCAAGCTAGTCTCTACAGTATACAGCTCTGAGATCTATTGACCGACGCATGTCCAAGCTTTTCCAGAGCTACGACCGTGTCATCTCCGCACTTTCTGTACCAAGAAACAGCCAGTCAATTGATAATACACCACCCAATTGACCCCTTTCCGATACACGAAGAACAGATTCCTTCAACCTCGACGGGCTCAAGTCTATCCAATTGGACTGTTCCCAACTTCAACAACTTGACATTCAGCACTCTCCAGACTCTGAGAAACCTCAATTGGATACATTCCACCTGCTTAATACGCTGAGTTTGTGCGATTTCACGCTCGATAAGCGCTCCGATATACTCTATCTTAATCAATTATGGCCTCGTGGGTATGTGTCTATAGATCGAGTGCGGCTGGTACTAGCAGGTATATGTTCAACGAACGGTTTAGATCCAGATACTCAGGTCATTGTCGACGCATCGAGAGTTGGACTTTACAGATATACAGGCTTGGACTCACTGTTTTGGGATTCCATACAGGAAGCCTACGACTTGAGATAGACTAGTGCCATCGTCAGCGTTGGTAATGACCACCCCTTGCGTTCAACATGCAATCTTTCACGCTGGATCATTATCATCTGATATCGTGATAGGCTAATCTAGGTTTCTTTATTATATCGCCCCGCTGCTTAGGGCCTGGGCACTTCGTTCCATGACTCTGAACCTGCACTACCGTAACTACGTTAGCCTTTCAGCCATTCCCTAGTACCTTGCGTACGACCCTCAGCAGCCTCGGAGGATATGTACATCTCCACATCATTAAAAGATCCGATTCCGTCTTCCACGTCATTCAAAGACCCGATACCGTCTTCCACGGTGCTTCCAGGCTTGTCGCTTGTCTCCCAATGACTACGCCGCGTAGCAAGGGTTACGTCATCCTTGCTCCTCGATCTGTACACGCCGCGTGGAATGATCTTCCTGGACTGCTTCCTATTCGGATACAGGGAGCACTTGAGGCGGAAAGATATTGCTATTTCGCTCAAACTAGGCAATTCACGTATGAATGGCGCTAGAGTGGGAAGACAAGCGGCTATAATGGCGACAGAGACCTCCACGTTCGTCCACAAGAATGGGGGCGATGACAGACCTGGAAAGGTTTAGAAGACATTGCGAACGCAGATGAAGAGAGGGTTTACCGCTCGTTGGTCTTCCTGCTGCATCATACTTCACGCTTCTCGCTACAACTCCATGTCAGGGAAGATCGATATAGGATGCGCTCTTCAACCAACGTACTAGTGAATGCTATGGTCACAAAGCCCAATCGAGTGATGCCAGCAGCTAACGCCCTGTTTTGGAGTCAGATGACAGAGCCGAGATCCATTCGCTAGCACTTCCCCAGAGGAAGCACCATGTCTTCCACTCACAAGGCACCAAGCAAGAAAACACCACTGACACTAAGCTTGGTCCTTCGACTCATCTGAAGCTTCATTATGCAGGGATAAGGCATGGCGAGAACAGCGATATCGCCAATTACGTCCGTTATAGCGAACCAAAGCAGCATCAGCGAATGATCTGCGCAGTGCCATGTTAAGGGACTTTTGTCCCATTGGTCTTTCGGGTGCGTGCCGCAAAGTAGGATTTCCGCGACAAAGAAGGAAAGTGCCCATAATGAGATGAGAACAATGATGATGTTATTGATGAGTCGAAAAGTTGAAGTGACGAATATCCGACGATAGAAGAGGAGGACGCTAAGTTTGATGAATCCATAGGCGGGCTTTTCAATGATCACCATAGCATAATCGACCTGAGAGCAAAGGTGAGTACGACTTCATGCATAGAGACGCAGAAAGGTGATATGATTTAGCCCAACTTTTTGCGATATATGATTTCGCATTGGATCAATAGTCTGTCCATCTCTCCCAAGTTCTCCAAACTCAGTATCTGTCGAGTGGAATCATGTCAGCATGAATCTTGTCTGCTCGTACTCCAGCACTGTCACAATTCATACCAACAATTTGCATCACACCCATTCCACAGACTAAGATACAAGCCGCAAGTATCAACCAGTCGTCAACGCCAATTGGGTGCTTCGAGCTAATTCGTGCGTAAAATCGAAAGCAAACAGCAATGACACCTAAAAGTGGTAAAATGATTCCTGTGACAACGAGAGCGTACGGCGAGTACATCTCCGATAAGCAGTGTAAGAATGGGCGCTCACGAGATTCACTTGGCTGTTGCTCAGTATGGAATCTAAGAAATTTTCTAGACTATTGAATAGTAAGAAGAGGACCACCGTGTCTGCTATATATATCATTTGTAATCAAGCACGCGGACACAACATCAGGTGGTATAATTGCACCAAAAAGCCGGATCAGAGTACGGCAACGATGACACCCCATCCCAAGAAATCTGCAACATGCTGGTACCACAGACCCTCCCAAGCCACATCTTGATGTGTAGTTCACACCACACGTAATACCAAGAGAGGGACTTGAGGTCGCGATAAAGAGACGACAACGGCAGGTTCCCTTTGCCCCCCTCTCCCGCCCTCCCCAAAAGTCTCTAAATCTTCGTGGGTCCTGCAGTCAGCTTAGATTTAGCGTGCACGGGATGCCAATAATAGACCGAGCCGGGCATCACCGAGTCTGACTCATCAAGATACTTGGGTGCTCGATGAAATTATTGTCATCTCTGCGACGGGGATCTAGCGGGCTTGTTGTCCGACGTAGCTGTAATACGTTGTGGCTTGCATAATGCATTGCCAAGTGGTCGCGCACGAACGGAAATGTACGACAAGGGTTTCCTGAAGGCTGCTGAATAAGACATCGCTCTTTCAAGTCGCCTTCCGAGTTGTAGAAGATCCTACTGTGCAACTGCACACCTCCAAGTGACCTGATACAGTGCTTTAATCGAGGTCATATCTCGCTAGAGGGCAAGAGAGAGTACGTACTCTTATAGCTGGAAGGAGTATGTACTCGGAGCGTTCATGTTGGGGACATTACCTGTTCTTAAACATCTAATTCACGATCCCCAGAGTACTTCGAGCAGCACTCGGTTCCATTTTACAAGCTCGCAAGGCTGAGTTATCCAGGACTGCCAAGAGGACCGCGCTGAGCCACTTCCTTGCATCGCAGTATAGCAAGAACGTATTGGTCACATCTTCGGCAACCTCGTTGGAAAGGACTGCATTCGGTGCGTTCCTGTTTCAAGTCTCGAGTAATCCCATCAGTTTCAAACTCAGGTCCCCTAAAACAATCCTTGCAACCAACATAGCCCGTACCTTATCGTTCCATCGATGGCCGAACTCCTCATTCCGAGAGCAAGCCTAGGTTCCTTTCCAGGTCACGTTTCTCACAGTAGAAATCTTCACCGCCTCTTTACTATGACCCTACAAAACAGACCACAACCCCCTCGATCTTTACACAACATCTCCGTACCAAAACCCAAGACCCTTCATCCAATCCCCTCCAACCCTCCCCTTCCAGCGCTCTACCCTCACTCCACCCTTACCGCATCCCTACCCAACCCCATCACCATCCTCACCTCCTTCATCCCATAAAATACGAACATCCCATCCCCACCCTCCCAAATCGCCCCAAAACCTCCCACCCATACCCTACTCCTAATAATATCGAACCCATAATCGCTGTCCCCAAACAACCCCTCCAACGCCGCTAGAACATGCGCCGCTGAGTCTAGATATCGAGTAAATCTTCCAGGACGAGCGCCGATAAGCTGTCTGGAAATAAATCTCGTAGCGATCTCTAGTGGGCGGGAGGAAAGGTAAGAGGGTACCTTTGTTGGTAGGTATGGGAGTAAGAGTTAAGGGGGAGAGTTTGGGATGGGTTGGTGTGATGGGGTAAGGTGGTTGAGGTGTTGTTCGATGGGTATGTCTATATCTTGGTGATGCTAGTGCTGAGGTTTTGGGAGGGGGTTGGGTGTTGGATGGATGGATAGGGAATGAGGAGTATGGGTTGATATAGTTGTGTGGTTGGTGTGGATTTCTAGGTGACTGTGGAATGTGCTGGGAAGACTGTGGTATGTAGGGGTTGTTGAGAGGTAGTTATAAGGCGAGGTAGAGTATTGGTAAGGTGTCGAGTTTGCGTTGAGGTGGTTGTTTAACAATAGATGGGATATTATTTGGTATATATGGCACAAGACAATCAAGTAGGAAAACTATTATTATTTCCTGATAACCCCGAAGGTATTAGTGTCCGCTCCGCCATCGTCGGTACAGTATATACCTAATAACACAGTATGACAGCTAAACATTCAATAGTAAACTTTATCCGCGACCCGGCCCTTGCCGAAACCTGCTTGCCTTTATCGCGTACGGCAGCTGATTATTACCGCCGCCCACGGCCCTCGTCTGCTGTGACGGCGCACTTGACGTCGGAGCCTTACATTGGTTGTTCTGTTTCGCGTCGTTGTTATTCTGACAGAAGCCCGCTGCACCGGGGAACTGGCAATACTCCGTATTCTTGTTGCAGGGGTTGGATGTTTTCGTGCAGGTTCGTACGCACTGTTTTGTGGTTTTGATTGTTCCTTGAATGCATTTGGGGACTGGCATGCAGGAGAAGCCTTTGCCGTTGCAGGCGGCGCAGATGGATACGTTGATTAGACCGTCGTTGAGAACGTGGTGGAGAGGGAGGTTGGCGGGTGTTGTTGGGGTAGGTGGTGGAGTGGAGTCTCGTTTTGCGCGGCGGTAGGTTGGGTCTTGTGGGCCGGATTGGAGGCCTGATAGGATTAGGGCTGGGATGTTAGCGTCTGGGCCGGCCACGACGGCTTTGTCGTTGATGGCTGGGCCGGTGGTGTTAGTACTGGTCTCGATCGATGTACCGTTTGCGGAACCTGCGATGCAGAGGGACGGGTTCCTCCAGATGGCATCCACCACATAGTTCCATAGATTGAGATAGTTGTAGACCGTGCGTGTTGTATAAAAGATTCTGCATGTTGCAGCTTCATAATTAAACTGCAGAGGGAGATCCTCGCCTTGGCGCACAGCATCCTTCAGGTTGAATGATGCTATCAAGTAATTCCCTGATGTGCGATCAGGCAAGACGTCAGCGACGCTGGCATTAACGAGCTCAGCAAATTCGATGTCCAGGTCAAGAGTCACAGTGTCATATGACTCAGCACCTCGGCTGCCCCCAACGGCTTGCATTGGCCCTGGCTCAGGTCTGCCGCCGGCGACAACTGTGCGGACTCCGGCTTGGTGGTGCATCAGCTCTACGAAAGTCGCACATGCCGAGGAACAGGAAGCATCTGTGAGCTAGAGGCAGTCAGCCACCGATCTGTGCATGCATGAAGAAAGGCTACTTACAATCACGATCTGCTCAGCAGGGTAAGGCTGAGCAGATGTTGCTGAACGGTTTCCGAAGCCGTATACGACGATTCCATCTGTTGCCACATCACCTGTGGCGTTTTCGTCGAAGATGATACTCGAAAGATTGTTGCGTTGCTACAAACGTATTGATTAGCAATTACTATGGAACAAATCTAAGATACGTACCGTCGTTGTGAAAAGGTCGTTGCTGTACGGGTGAGGCCCAAAAAACTCTGGCCACGATGTGAAATTTTGACCTGTCGCAGCGTTCAAGTAGACCGTTGCCACCCATGCGTCGGCTGATAGCGCTCCGTAAAGGCCACTGTCATCTATTGGCTGAGATGTATAGTAACTTGTCAATGTATTTCCAAGTGCGTCCGCGGTTGGATGCGCACGGAGTCGACTGCCGCTGAAAGGGTCGATTGATGGAAAGAACTAGAAAATCGGTCAGACAAAGATTAGGAGTAAGCGCTCAGCGCAACCTACCTGTCTGAAAGCATCCGTTGCCAACAGATCGCTTCCGCCTTTGTTCCTTTGGAGATCTATTATGAACCTTGTGAGCCCGGCTGCCGTGCTTTTGTTGAGGAAATCCCCGATCGTGCTCGAGAATGTCTTGACAGCCTCAGCCGTAACATCGAAAGACGGTATACTGAGCACAGCAGTCACACCATCATTCAAAAAGTAGCCACTCACAACCCCACCGTTGAGATCTCCGAGATTCGGCTGTGCCACAACAGGATCCGTTGGAAAGGGAGGGAATGTGGGAGATGGGTAGCCAAGATCCCACGAAGACTGAGTAGCGCTAGCGTCGGACGTGGTTGATGCGGCTGCCGAAGAAGCCGATGCCGAAGTTGTAGCTGCAGGTGGAGGTGACGACGTAGCTGCAGCTGCTGGTGATGACGATGAGGACGCTGCGGCAGCGGTATTAGATGGAGATACCCCAAGAACGAAATAGTTGTAGAAATCCACTCCCGAGTTCAGAATAGGCGGGTTGTCGATGATTAGATCGCTATAAAATGCAAGCCATGGCAAGCTATGCGTCGTGGTTCCGTTTTCAAAATTGAATGTGATGTTTTCGCCTGGGTAGAAAATGCTTGATCCTTCAAATGTGCTGTAGATAAACTGGATGTCACCAGCTGGGCTTGACATCAGCTGGTTCCAGTCTCCGTGAGGTTCGATATTGCCCTGGCCATTGATGGCAGCGAATTGTGTCAAGAATTCGACCGTGTCGTTGCCGTTGATACTGGAGACCGCAGAGGGAACCCAGTCAACGTTCTGGTCTATAGCCTCAAGTAGGTCATCTAGAAACTTCTTAGCATATCTACGGGAAGGCACTCTCTAGAAAACAAACCTGCAATGTAAATCTTTGGCAGTGCAATACCATCAGTAGAAGCGGATACGATTCTCAGTGGACTGAAGAAAATGAAAGCACTCAGAATACCGGCGGATAACGTGACATGGGCGTCATGAGTGGCGTAGACAACTTCCTGAACAGCACTTTCGAATTCATACTCGTTCTGGAAGGCTCCAGCGTGCACCCGTTCCTTGATTGAAAGTAGAGATGCCGGAAGATCAAGAGACGGTTGCTGATAGCTGGGTGGTGGATTCTTCAACAGTTCTAGCGTACTTTGGAATTGTAGAGTATCGTTGTAGTAATCCAGGAACTCAAGCGCAATGGTTGCGTTGAAAGGCGCACTAATTAGGCAATCATAGGCGAGCTTAGCGGTGAACAGCTGATCTATTGTTTATGAAGTCAGTGTCGACGAACTTGCACGGAAGCTCAGATAGGCTTTACAATCCGAATTGAAGATCTGAGCACATGGCTGATCGGTTGAGTTCTGTCGTGGTAATATTCTTCTTGGAATCGCGTTGGTTGGGTCAATGAGGAGCGCTAATAGAAATGATGCGAGCAGAAACGAATGAATGACGGAAAGCATAGAAGAAGTCAACGACGATGGAACGAGCGTGAGCGCCATATTGACAGTCACAAGGAGGCCGACGATGAAGAACAGAGTACGAAAAGCAGAAGCATGAACATCAAAGGGAATCTAAAGACGTAGACTGCAGGCATGGGGGGAATCATTGTAATGACCGTGGACTTTGCATCTTCAAGACTCAGCTGACAAGAATACGCACCAACTTTAGTATGTCAGCACTACTGATGTGATTTGTCGGTAAGATTAAAGGTTCCTGTGGGGCGTAGATGGAAGGCCTGACGCTAAGCGTCTTAGGGTTAGGTTTACGGTGGCTGTTTACTAAGGCTTAGCCCCCCCGTGCCGCATCGGAGCCAATATTTCTTTCACAATCCGTTACTGTTCAACAGGGGGTGACATAAGTCATTAAACCTCCGAAGCCCCCCCGGAGCCCCTGGAGCGTCCCTCGGGGAAACCTCGGAGGTACGATGACACATGTCACCCCCTGTTGGTTGGTTACGAATCACGGACCGTGGCATCAACTTTAGGCATTGTTATTATTGAAGCATGGACTTAGAATTCAAGTCATGAGTAAGAAATCCTGAGGGATTATGTAATCAGTCTTTTCCGGCAAGATTACGGTATATGAGTAGTTCTACAGTAATCCTGTGCTGTCGCGTTTCGGCCGATGTTGCATTAGGCCCCCACTTCGCCCTGCCGATCTAACGTCAGCCCCTTATCACATCGACCGCTTTGGTGATGAGCTTCTGCCCTATGCGGCTGACTTTCGAGTGGGTCTTGCCACTGTGACTCGCTGCTCCTTTGCCTGGTCACTTTGCTTCTCACCTACTCTACACCGATTGTTGCTCCCACCCATACCGGAATTGTAATGAGCGTTGTCCAGCTGTCGATCACCTAGCAATCGCCAAATGCGCCACTATAGGGCAAACCCAGATTCGATCCCAATCTGGTTTGTATCGGGTATTCCAGCCACTTGGCCGAGCCTCCGACAAGCAGAAAGAGAGTAGAACACTAAGAGGGCTGTTCACGGAGTTGGTGGCGGATACGACCACCTGTTGCTGGAATCGTGGTGTGGGAGTGACCAACCTTGTGAGGCGCTCTTGCCTGCATAGCCTTTCCGGACAGAAGGACTTCTGGCATACTAAGACCATACTGAATCCCCTTGACCTTCACGTCTTCGTCAAGATGGATCCGGTGTCCGCCTTGGGTGTTGTAGGGGTGACATTTCAATTGCTGCATGTAGTGCACAACATTTACAGATATGGTAATGCTGTCTACAATTCTAAAGCCGAGCAAAGGAAGCTCAAAGGAGCCTTCGAGAACTTGGAAGTGAAGCTGAATCGGCTTGAAGTGCAAGAAAGAAAAGCATTAGATCATCCCGACGATCCGATGTACCAGGGGTTTCTTGCGGTGTTGAGGTCATCGACGTCAATGACAGACAATGAAAGGGTCTCTCCTGATCCTACCGGCAAAAACCCTGGGGCCTTGCGACAATTACAGACTGACATGGAGAATATGGAAGCTAAGTTGATATCAAGATCTGGCTGTAAGGCCCAATCTCGAAGATTGCTCTGGTATCAGGAGAGGAAAAAGTTCCAGGAGATGATCGACGACATCAATAAATGGACGGCAGCGGTGGATTCAATCTTGATCCCAGATGTCATCATGGATACCAATGAGCGTGTAAGAGTCATTGATGACAAGGTAGATAATGCAGCCAGAGACCGAGCTAGAAAGGCTGTAGAGAAAAGGAGAAGAGAAATTGTCACCTGGCTCTCGCCACTCAAGTTTCGGGAACGGCAATCTGCTCTCCTCAATAGAGTGCAAGCGAAAATTTTTGAGCCAGACCTGTTGTTCTCCGAAGAATTCAAACTGTGGAAAGATGACCGTCCTTGGATTCTGTACTGCCAAGGCAAGCCTGGAGCAGGCAAGGTATGTGCTTTCTCATCTCATAAATGATGCAGAGCTCAATTTTCGAAAGTGCTCGGACTTATTCTAACGTTGTGTAACATTAGACCCTGCTATGTGCTATAGTAATCAAACATCTCACGGTAGCCTTCGAGAAACGTGATATCCCCATTCTTTGCATGTACCTCAACTACAAGGAACGAGGCCATCAGTCACTCGATAACCTGGTCGCAAGTCTACTGAAGCAGCTGATTCAGCGGGAAGGAGCTGAGTTCAGATCACAGGAGGCAACGAGACTCTATCAAGGAGCAGAAAATGAAGGTCGTCCTGACGAGAATACATTCTTCGATGCACTTTGTGCCGAGATCAAATGCTATGAACGGTGAATAGCCATCGGAGATCCCCATGCCGTGCATAGCCTGACTGATGTTCCTGGCGACAGTGTAGTAATCGTTGTTGATGCTCTAGACGAGGCATCGTCGAACGTCGCTCCCAGGTTACTTGATATGCTCCACAGGCTCCCGAAGGACAAATCAAGTGTCATGATGACTTCCCAGCGCCCTGAAGATGGACTCCGCACTACCATTCAGATTCAATGCGACATATGCCAGAAACATCCTATCAAAGTACACTATCGATGTCTCACCTGCAACGGTGGGGATTTTTTCATCTGCCAGAGCTGCAGATTCAAAGGTGCTTGTTGTAAAGACGTCAATCACCAACTTACTGAGCCACCGGAAATTTTGAAGGACGTAGAACCATCGGAGAATGCCATCAGACTTTATGTGCAGGCAGCATTGGACTTCGAATTGAAGATTGGAGCGTCGGCTGCTGGTAGCAATCACGTCTCCACATTCGGCACAACGCCACTCGGTAGGCTCATGAGGAGTCAGAAGAGTCTCAAAGATGAGATCGTAACGTCTGTCGTTGCCAATGCAGACAATACATATATCTTGGCTGGACTGTATTTGAGCTCGCTCACTAGCCTGGGCCTGAGCGAAGCAGAGATCCTCGATATGCTCAGAAACCCACCGGAGGGTTACTCGGAGCTTTATGAAAAGCATATGGAACGGATACAAGCCGCTGGTATAGGGGATCCACTCGGTCATGCATCGAGCCTCGGGACGAGGATTCTTCTATGGGTCGTCTGCACAAAGCGACCTCTCAGTCTTGCAGAGCTCCAAGATGCGCTTGCCGTGGACCTCAAAAAGCCCGACTTTGACCCAGCAGCTAGACATGACAAGGCCACTATAATCGCTGTGACAGCGGGGCTGGTGACAATTGATAACAATGGGAACAATGGCAATGAAGCTGTGAGACTCAACCACCAGACCGCTCAGCAGTACTTCGATGAGAATCGGGATCGATACTTTCCCAATGCATCAGCAGAGATTACCAAGGTGGCGCTACACTACCTAAGCATTAAAGAGCTCTCCGAACCTTGCGAAAACGAATGGGAAGATAAACATTTCCAGATGAGAAAAGTAGACTATCCATTCCTCGAATACGCTTACGAGTACTGGGGTATCCACGCAGCCGACGCGGGCTCCGATCCAGGTGCTCAGGCCGCGGTCATGAAGTTTGTAAGTGACTCGAATACAACCGCCGCATCAATACAGGCAAATTGGTATCTCAAGTCTGACGCCACTGCAGACTGGGACATCCGGAAAGATGCCAACGGGCTCCATGTATGCGCATGGTTTGGTCTGACAAACGCCATATCTAGCCTGCTAGCCCAAGGACTCGATGTCGACTCGCGCGACCCCAAATACGCCCAGACTCCCATGATGTACGCTTGTAGACGAGGACACGCTGCTGCAGCGAGAACGCTTCTAGAACGTGGGGCGGACGTAAATGTGTATAGCAACCGAGGGAGCTCCGCCATCTTCGAAGCCGTAAGTGCCAACCATGTCGAGACACTCAAGATCTTGCTAGCCGACCCCAACATAAACGCAAATGCGCCACACCTGAGTAGATCTAGAATGTCGCCTCTGATGCTTGCTGCACAAGAGGGAAACTTTGAGATTGCCACAGCCTTATTAGATCACGAGTGTCTCAGTATCAACTACAAAGACATGAACGATGATACAGCCCTCTTCTACGCGATCCAAGCCGAGCAAAGCGAAATCGCCAGCTGTATTCTAGATCGTAATGACAAAAACATCGACTTGGATTCGCAGAATCTGTTCGGCAGAACGGCGTTGATACTTGCAGCCACCAAAGGCCTTGACGGCATCGTCGATCATCTTCTCGAAGAGGGAGCAAATCCTTATATTCAAGATAAAGAAGGCGGTGGTACTGGTCTACTACGAGCAATCGACGAATGCCGATTGTCAACGGTAGAAGTCATGCTGAATCACAACGTCAATATCCACTGCCTAGATGACAAGGACCGCAGCCTCCTCCACGGTGCAGCGGTTGGCGGTCATGATGACATCGTCAATCTGCTCCTCGATAAAGGCCTGGACGCGAACGCTAAAGACAAACGAGGAGTAACACCACTACACGACGCAGCCCGGAATGGCCGCTTCACGACAGCACAAATACTCTTAGACGAAGGCGCCATATTCTGGCTCAAAGACAGCTCCGGCCGCACACCATGGACGGTAGCATGGCAGAACGGACACACAAGCATATTGCAACTCCTCGGATGCCAAGGACCTCACGAAGTGACTGAACAGAATCTATCAGGCGAAACCCCCAACGCAGAAGAACTCCCAGTCTGGTCCCTCGCGCTGCTCGGGAAGAAAGATCTCGTAACCAAAGCATTATCAACCCGACGTAACGAGATCTCCTTCCTAGACCCAGATACCAGCAACACATCTCTCCATTGCGCCGTACTTTCCAATCAGCCCGAGATCGTGGAGATGCTCCTTAGAGCAGGAATGTCAGTAGACGCCACAAACGACTATTTCCGCACACCCCTCCACATGGCGGCACTAAATGGCAATCTTGAAATAATCAGGCTCTTGCTCAATGACAGACTCACAGATGAGCATATGATCAACGCAAGAGACAAATGGGGCACCACGGCTATCCTCATGGCGTACGCAAACCGGCATATTGAGTGCAGTCTCCTACTCATCGAAAACGGCGCCGCGATCCCGGACTCAAAACAATCGATGAAGCAGTCCCTCTTTTTCTTCGCTATCGAGTTCGGCTATCTACAAGCTGTTATTGAACTTGTCAATATGGGCGCCGACATGCAGGTGAAGAATGTGCTTGGGCTGACGGGGTTGCAGATGGCGCAGGATGGGGAGAAGAGGGATATTGAGAATTATTTGAGGAAGAACAAGAGCTTCTGGGTGAACGGCTCGGATCTCGTCAATGAGCAGGAGGAGGAGGAGATGAAGATAGCTTCGATGAGGTTGAGGGCGTCGCCGTTTCTTAGACGCGAGATTTGGGACGAGGAGAGGGAGCTGGGAGAGGAGGTGCCATGGGCGGGGGAGCTGAAACGGGCAGTGGTGACTGATAGAGGGCTCAGTGCAATATCTTTGCAGCATTTCCAGAGATTGAAAGCCCCTTCATTCGACCCAGGATCGAAAAGTGTGTTTACGGCAGCGAAAACGGGTGTCAGAACTGAGACGAAGCAGGTGCGGGTACCGCAGCCGGCATGATGTATCGCTATGTTATACGTGAGTGACTTGCGTAACCCCAAGGACGATCCCGCTACAACAATAAGACCAAAAGGTCTGGAAGGAGATTGTCTGAATATCAAGAAGGCGCTCTGCCCGTTGGTGGTATTTCTAGTCACTCCTTGTGGATGAGCATTGATCGAGTTGAAACCAAAGCTGGTCTTACGAGCCCGCAAAAATCGAGTGCGCTGCGAGTCAATTGACTCATGTCAAGCCCTGTTGAACAATGAGACTGAGTCTGCATCTCTACTGTTCCAGCCATTCATCGGTTTTGCCTCTTAGCGCGTCCGCCCCTAACCAATTTCTCGAACACATAACACCCCTTCTTCCCTTCGCCTTCAGTACTGGAGATACCTCTGTCGAACCAGAGTTCAGGTTAGGTATTGAGACCTGATCGATTGATCGCTAGAGCTCCAAGGCAGCACCCCCATGCACGCCATAACTTGCTGGCTATCAGGGAGATTGGCAGCTCCGCCATGGACGCCGTTGCCAAGTGTCTTCATGTTAGCACTTAGACAAGATATCCTGTAGACAAGGTGTAAAAGCCCAGTAAATCCAACAACTCCACAACCATGAAACTCCTGAAACCGCTTCGCACGCGCTTTGTAAAGTGCCAGCGCTAGCCTAGCGTTCTCCCCAGCCCTATCAAAATATCAGCCCACTCACTCGCAGCTCTCACATAACCAAAGCACCCCACTCAATCCCCCATGCGCACAAGCAATGGTCCTCAAAATCCGCCTCGCCCGCTTCGGCAAAACCAATAAACCCTTCTACAACATCGTCGTCGCGCATGCTCGGTACTTATACTCCCCCCTACCCTTCTCCCCCCCCAACCCTCTCGCCCTTTCTCACTACATCTCACCTCCACCCTCCCCAAGACCACCACTAACGCGCCACCCAGAACAGCGCGCAACTCCAAACCCCTAGAAGTCCTCGGCACCTACGATCCTGTCCCCAAGCTACCACCTTTTACAGAGGGGAAGCCGGTCAAGGATATCAAGCTCGATACGGCGAGGGCGAAATATTGGTTGGGTGTTGGGGCGCAGCCGAGTGAGCCGGCGTGGAGGCTTTTGAGTATGGTGAGTCGGAGGTTTTTCATTTTGGTGTGGAGGGGAGGGGTTGTAGCTGGGAGGTCTGGGGAAACGGAGAGACTTGGGGCGGGGGGGTTGAGTGCTTTGTAGAGTTTGGGAGAGGGGGAAGATGAAGCTGATGTATGGGGTACAGATAGGATTGATGGAGCCGAAATATACTGTACAGAAGATGCGGCAGACGGAGATGGAGCAGAGAGGGGCGGCGCAGAGGGAGGAGGCAGTGGCTGCGCTGGAGGGACGATGACATAAAGGATTGAGGAAGTTAGAGGCTGCATACGATGGCGTTTCTTGGAAGAGTGTTGATTGCATCTACGTGGAGATTGGGCAGCGCCGTGGTGTGGAACGCACCTCCGCCAGGGCTTGTATTACTAGGAGTGGGTGGGAAGGATTGTACAAAGATTCACAATCAGCTCTGCTCTCGAGCGAAAAATTGGATTCTTCATGAACTATTCGTTGACGATTGTACAAAGAAGGCTAATTGCAGGGAAACTCCGCATGGATATCCAAATGCCGCATGATCTCCGCGTCTATC
This sequence comes from Stereocaulon alpinum, assembly GCA_018257865.1. Lineage (NCBI taxonomy): Eukaryota > Fungi > Ascomycota > Lecanoromycetes > Lecanorales > Stereocaulaceae > Stereocaulon > Stereocaulon alpinum. The sequence goes on along the minus strand of JAEUBA010000056.1, from coordinate 6,529 downwards.
TCTATCAGTGTGCAACCACAAACATCGTGTTGGTAATCAAGCATGTGATCATGACAACGATCCCATATATAGCCAGCGCAAGACTCAGCCGGCGTAGGATCTTCCTCCTCCAGGGACCAGCCTTCAGTCTACCGCCTCCAAGTAGTCCCTCGTCCTCACTATCAGACTCCTCCTCGTCGTCATCCTCCTTCATCAGCTTCTGGTGCTGTAATGACTCCGGCGCGGAGATCTTGTAGTAAAAGAGCCCTGGCAGGATGAAGCTAAGACTGGTACTGCCTGTACTTCCCACATAAGCAAGGACCTTCTCTAATGAAGAGATCGTCATTGCGCAGATATAGCTGAGGACAATAATCCCCGTGGTGATGGCTGCGAAACGCGTGTCGCCCATTGTATCGGCTCCAGGCTTTACTGAAGTCTTATGGGCATGGAGTAGAGGATTCGACCTATTCGGTGAATCGTTGGCTGAGTCCTTCCGTATCTGAGGCCGCCATTTGAGAACTGCATCGATTGAGGCGCGACAGGGATGAACTTGAAGAGGGTATGAGAACATAACTAGGATGACAATGGCGGCTTTGCCAACTGTAGAGGATATTGATGGTGCGTCTGCTAGCAAGTCAGCTTGTTCTGGCGAGCTTTTAGTGAAGGAGGCTTACACATAGCAACGACGTTGCCCCCAATGGTATTTCCAAAAGACAGGTAGCCGGTAATCGCCACAAGAACATAGAGGGATCCCGCAGCACCTATGCTAGCAACCACAACAGCTGTGGTTCTGAAGTGCGAATTGTTTCCAATCTCGTTGAGTATTGAGAACATCTAGCAAGCCGTGTCAGTGGGTGAACATGGTATCAAAATTGGAGGACTTACGTTCTGATGGCACGTGTATGCGAAGACAATCACTGGTAGACTGCTCAAGACAGCGACTACACCTTCTGGCTTCGCGTACCGTATGGGGCCCCGCTCTTCCATAGTGTCCCCTTTGACAAAATGGGCAAATACAAGTACTACTAGGTATCCAATTGATATCAACGCAACAACACTCGTGTATTTGAGCGAATCCAGTCGCCGCAAGAATGATAAAGGTATAACGATAAGCCTGGCAGTCAATGGTCAGTCAACTCCTCATCTATAGATCAACGATGACCGATTCGGGGACTCACATAAATCCGGTGACCCAAAACCGTCTATCAACGAGAAACCCAAGACCTCCAGCGTCTTCACTGAATCCTCTGACGACGCCAGGCATTAGGTCCCCAATGATGATCAAGTAGCTAACCCCAACTCCAAAGCATTTTATAGCAATCGCCCCATCGAATATGACGGCAGCATTCGGATACGTAATCTGGGAAAGAGCGAAGAAGGAGGAGGCGCCACGGTCTAAGTATATGGCACATCTTGTTTGAAGGTAGAGGCCGAAGCCTGCTGTGACGCCAGCCCAGAGGATGACAATGACGCCAAGTAGTATACCCATTCGCGAGAGGGCGAGAGGCATAGCTAGAACGCCGGCACCAACGACTAAAGGCCGTAAGCCAGACGATAGGTAGATAGCTAAGGGCGCATACTTGTATTGACCAGGTTGATGACGCTGCTGATCCAGCTGGCTTGACCGATCAAACCAACTTCTTTTCTACCACGAGCGGATCGTGGCCTGGCATCTGTCAATCACTAGCTCTAATTATGGATAAAGACAGACACTTTGACGCACCGTGATCCTCGCTGGGAGGAGTTGGCGCTGGATGGTCGCCCATCATTGCGTTCGGCGTCACCATTGATAGCGTGATAGGCTGGCATGCTTGATGCTGCCCGTCCAGATGGTCGTTACCGTACGATACTCATGTGTGGCTGCTTGATTTCGAAATGTGAATGGTATTTCGGATGAAGAGAGAGCTAGACATTACAATAGTAGTAGGTAGATCTATGAAACCCATAATGAAATCCCTTTATCGCGATCAGTAATTTCACCGGTTTTCCGTAGGGCTGCTACTTTAGCGCCCTTCTACGGTGTGCCGCAATGGGCAAATAGTCATATCAAATATTTTCAACTTTAATTTTAAACTTTTATTTCTAAAAACCTAATCCACCGTATTAGTAATTCTTATTAATCTAGTAACTATATTACTACTAGCGATCTAATTATCTATAGCGCCTATAATATAGCTTATCTAATAGTACTCTATCGAATTCCTACCTCTTATCCTTATAGTGCTACGTATAATTAACCTAGACTCCTACTGAGAATAGATCCTTATATAACGGGGTAGTTTAACTCCTACGGGTAAATCACATAGTGTATTAAGTACTAAGAAGGTAACGGAGATAGATAGTTATTAAAGTATCTTTAGTTAAGACTCCTCTCTATTATATAAGTTAAGTATAAGGAGATAAGAAACTATTCTACTAAAAGAAAACCTATCCTTATATATTTATCTATCCCTAAAGCTAAGCCCTAAGGATATCTAAGATATACCCTATATCCCTTAGATCCTAAAAGGATATCTAGGATATATCCTATATCCTCTATATCCTATTTCTATAATAAGTCCTACGCCTATTGTAACGTTATAGTAAGAATTAGTATATAATGAATTGGTTACTAAGTCTAAATCTATATACGAGAGCTATTTTAGATATATACTAAGGTAAGCCTCAGCCCTAGCCCTAGCTACCGTAGTATAATATAATACTAATATAATAGTATAAGGCTATATTATAATAATCTACCCCTTTATAACGAAAATAAGTAAGACGCCCTTATATTCTAGGTAGTATACTTCTAAGTAAATATATAAGTTATATAGCGAGTAGTATAAGAAGTAGTAACTATTAAGCCTTTAACTACCTTCTAGACTTATAAGGCCGTCTTAGTTAGTATTTAGTAGCTTTAGGAGTTTCAGCTAGTACGCTTCCTTTATCCTAATTTCTACTTCGCAGACTAGTCTTATACTCTTCTACTAATACTATAGTATTAGTAAGCTGATCTATAGTCCTCTATTTATTAAATTATACTTCGAAGCCTTCCTATCTTACTAAGTATTACGTAACTATCTTCCTACCTTTATATACTATACGTTTATTTAGAAGCCTTTTAATATAGTAGGACTTCTATTTATCGGTGTCTCCTTTAATAAAGACTAAAGGAGGATATATAGGTTATTCCCTACTAAAGAGATTAGCTACGGTAGTAGGTACTAGTTCTAACTAAGCTATAGTAAAGATATTATAGATCCTCTAAAACTTAGGGATATTAAGGCGGTACGCTAGGCGGTCGACTTAATTTAGGATCTTAAAAGGACTAGCGTACTATTAACCGTATTTTCTTTTAGTAATAGCGGTAGTAGGAATATTATATCCTTTATAAAGGTATAGAAGTACTTTATTACTAAGCTTTATAAATATTAGTTAGTACTTTCTATTATAGTAGTATTTTTATATTATAGTAGTAAAGGCGATTACGTCTATAGCTTCTTTCTTAGCGACTACCTTTATATTAAAATCTCCTTTTTTATAACTAACCTTAATAAGGTTTAGAGCTTAATTAGGCTTAAATCTATAGGCGATATTATAGGGAGTTCTTCTAATAGTTATTAATAATAATCTATTAAGCCTAGCTTATAACTTAGGTAGTACTTCCAGCTAGGCGGTAGGGTCTTTTAATATATAGATATAATATCGTAGAGCTATTTCGACTATCTAATTAGTCCTCTCGCTTATTCTATCGGTTTGCGAGTAATATACTATAGAGTATAGTAGCTTAATATAAAGCTATTTAAATAACTCCTTCTAAAAGTCTAAGAGAAACTTTGGATCTCTATTAGAGATAATAGCTTTTAGGACTCCCTAGTTAATTAGGAGTAGCTACTAAAGTAAATAGTCTACCTAATCCTTAGTAGTAAATATCGTTTTACTAGTAAGGAGCGTAATAAGCTTACTAAACTTATAAGTAATTATTATAATATAGTCCTATCTAGCCTTACTAAGTAGTAACCTAAGGATAAAATCTATTACTAGTATATAGAAAGGTACCGGTAGGGAATTAATAATTTATATACTACCGTAGGGGAGATATCAGCGTATCTAAAAGACTTAGTACTATAGGTAATATTATAGGTATTCTTAAAGGAGTTTAGATAGTTTATGAATATACTATAATAAGGAAATATATTTATAGTATTAAGCGAACCTTAGATATCTATCTCTATATCTAACCTTAAGGACGTTAGCTACTACTAATAGTAGAATATAGAGTCGTTAGTAACCGGTAGCCTTATTAATATAGTAGATTAGAAATTCTAATAATAAGATTAATACTTCTCTTTTAAAGCGTAGCTTCGCTACGTTCTTACTAAGTTACTTATTTATATAGATTTACTCCTTAATATACTGCTAGCCGGAGTTATTACTATATCCTTCTAAGATTCTTTTCCTAAAGTTATTACTTATTTCTATAAGGGTGGCGGCGTACTAGTAGATAGGTATAATATTAGAGGAGGCGTAATATAAGGTATTAAGCTTAGAATAATCTAAAGTATAGTTCGATTTATTTAAACTAGCTAGGCGAGAGAGGGTATTAGGGATAATATTCTCCTTCCCTAGCTTATACTTAATATCTAAGTCGAAATATTAGAAGAATTTAGATATACGAATAAGGCGTAGATTTATCTTCTATACTACTAAAGTATTAAGAGTCTTCTGCGTCGCGATTTCTATAGTTACTGAATAGTTAGTTAGAATATAAGTTATCGTAGACTCTACTATATATTAGACCTTCTTTAAAACCTAGACTAGCCTAGCTACCTCTAGCTTAGTAGGCTAATAGGACTTTTCTACGGTAGTAAGTAGCCTACTTAGGAAGAGTATAGGCCTAACCTTTTTATTAATAAGGTAGTATATATAAGCGCCGAACCCGAATTCCTTTAATACGTCTATATTAATATAGAGGTAGCTTTTACTATTAAAATAGATTAGGGTAGTAGGCTTAGATAGTAGGTACTATAGTATATTAAACGCGTTCTATTCCGTAGTTATAGGCGGTCTAAGTTAAGTACGTTATATATAGACTTTTCGGGGATTACCTTTCCCTAGCGGGGACCTCTTTAATAGCGATATCTTTTAGTCTTATAAGGGCTAGCTAACTTAGGCGTAGTAAGGAATATAGTTTCGTAAGTAACCTATTAACCTTAGATATATCTTAAGGGTACTTAGTATTACTAGGAATTTTAGCTTCGAAATCGCCTCCAGCTTCTCCTTAGCTATAGAAAGTCTAAGGGAGTCTACGCGCTATCTAAAAAGCTTTACTAAGGGGTATCCTATATAGGATTTTATAGGCTTAACCGAAATTCCTTTTTATAGAAATAAGGTAAAAACCTAATATAGGTACTTCTTATATTCGCTAAGGGTTTTCGAAGTAATTATAATATTATTAATATAGGCTCTTACGAAGCTATAGTAGGGGCGAAGTACTCTATTAATCTCTTATTAGACGTAGGCTATTAATCCTTTATAACCTATTACTAGTATATAGAAAGTCTTCTATCCTTAATATATAATAACTATTAGATAATATCTATACTCCAGTAATATATACTATTAGTAGAAGAACGAAGTATAGTTAATAACTATAATATACTAATATCCTAAGACTATTATAATAATATCGCTTTAGAGGGGAAGTAGGTAGGTATTAGGCTATGTTATCTTATTAAGCTTTTAGATATCTACTACTACTCTACCTTTACGTTCGCTATTAGCTAAGGTACGCTAGACTATAAAGATAGAGTAACTAAATAGCGTTAATTTAGTAGTCTATTTAAGTCGTCCTTAGTTATATAGCTTATTAAACGTTTTATTAATAATATTTCTATCTTTTTCGCTAAGGGGGTAGGTTTTAGCGGAGCTATTAACCTTTTCTTCCTATCTTAGCTTAAGTAGGATCCTTATCTAATAATCTTAGGGAATATTAACGAATCTAGAGTCTTCCTAAAGCTTAGAATATAAAGCGACTACTTATACTAACTAAATTATAGTAGGGTTATAAGGAGAGCTATATATAGTAATACTATTAGGTAGTATAGTTTTAGTAGGCTTCGCTTTAACTATAGTAGCCTCCTACGGTACTATCTTAACTAAAGTAGCTATACTTACTGAAGCTAGGTAAGTAGTAGTAGCCTTTAGTACTTATTAAGTCTATCCGTATTATTAAGTCTTCTTTAGAGGCTTCGCAGCTAACTCTACTACTTCTAGGGTAGTAAGGTAATAATTATTATAAGGTAATTTAGTAATATAGCCTAGATAAGTCTTCTTTATAACTAATATAGGTATAGAGGACTTATTTCTAGCTAGGATTAAGTTGACGGAAGAGTCTATAATATAAGTATAGAGCGTTAATTTAGACTAATTTAGCTCGAATAGTAGGTCTCGCTTTAGGAGTTATATATAATAGTTTACTAAAATTATTACTTATTCACCTAGTTTAACTAGTATATTATTCGTTACCTTTACTACTCTTCGAACTCTAGTACCTTATAGCTTAATA